>JAHZNA010004589.1:0-25007 GCA_027743935.1 Sinodicranocentrus sp. ZH6 | reverse complement strand
CTATTTACGTAATATAAAATTTTGACAAGTACTTGTCAAAATTTAGCATTGCGTAAATGGCGTTACGTTTGTACACGTAAATAGCCTGGTGCGTCTGCTGCCGCAGCTCTGGCTCCATGTCCACCATAACGGACCCAGTGATTTCTGCTTCACGAAGTAATCTCTTTTTATAGCTCCATTCAAAGAAGGGAATGGATGCCAAGATTTACTCATTCCGGTAGCTTAGCTGGAGAAGTAGAAGGTTGTCCAGAATTTGTCCAAGGAGACATTATTGTTGCTGGTATTTGTACTGCTTTTTCCTCCTGACGAGGGTACATTTGGAACTCGACCATTTTTCAACATTGAGTGTGCACACGGGCTACAAGTTGGAGGAAAGTGGGCCGCATGAAGTTGAGAAGGGCTTCGGGAGTGGGTTGGTTTTACTCAGACTAAAATCAGTGAGATAAATGTTGACGGTTGGAATAACCAAGGGAAGTAGTTGAGGAGAGGGCCAAGTTTTGCAGCACTTGCGCTTATGAACGGGAGACCCTGTGGAAAAAAACGTGATGAAAGGGACCTTTGACGTTTTGAATGGTAATAGTAAAAAGATTTTTGTAGGATTGCTCACCTGAAGATCCCAGAAAACTCCTAAAAGACCGACAAGCAATGAAGGAATGAATTTGACAACAATGGCAGCAGGTCTTTTGCTAAATAAACACTTTAGGTAGAGCATGCAGAGGCGAAAGGCGACGACGAAAATGGCGAGTGAGACAAGCGCAATGATATACCTTACATATTTATGAACTAGCCATTCTTCCGGAAGAGAAGGCAACTGTTTGTGCAGCAAGTATTCCTGGAATATTTTTAAAAACATGAGAATTAAAGGTCCCATAAGTTTGACCGCAGCTGGAATTTATTTTAAAAAGTCTTATATTGCATTGTGTTGTAACTCACCTTAGTACATTGAGTTAGCTCCTCCCAGCACCGAACATAAACTGATGCAGTTCTGACGAGCACGGTAAGCATAACAAAACACCATAACAGAACACTTGACCCCGTTCGTCATCAAAATCCCGTGAAGAATAGACTCCTCTTTTACACCTCCATGGTGGAGGGGATATTCATTCGAAACTCACTCAGCTTCCTTGAGAGTCTCCACTTTTATGAAGGGACGTTGACGAGGAGAAGATGATGTGGAGGAATACCACAAGCAGCAGACCAGAGCCATACTAGCGGCAGCTAACGTACCAGACTATTTACGTGTACAAACGTAACGCTATTTACGAAATGCAAAATTTTGACAAGTTTTAGCTAAAGCTCTAACGTGTATTTATGCACCAGGCACCAGTCACAAACTTTTTGCTTGAGAAGTTGAAGCGGAAAAATGTATGGTAGTAGGGATATGATGGGATTTGTGCAATATGGAAATTTGTAGTGAGGATCTGCTGTGCATGTTTCTGACCGAAATAAAAGATTTGTGTAATCTTGTTTCGCTGCTTCGTTGTATGATTTTCAGAATGGAGACTATCGATAGATTGAACTGAAACGCATTTTATTTTGCCAATTTTTCATATGAATCTTCTTATTCCTCTTCCTCTTATAATATGAGTACTTGCTTTATCAATAATTAATTGTGTAATTATCATGTTTGTTCAATAACCATTACTTGTCTTGCCTTTCAATGAAACTTGCATTTCAAGCTGGAGATTTTCATGCTTTTGAATCAAGGGAAAAATGAAGAAAAAAAATTTGCGTACCGTATAATTTACTTGAAGCTATATAGAAATATACACGATACAGCATGATTGTACTATTATATTATTTTGTCCATTCGGAACTCCTAAATACCTATAATATGTATTTTTAGTATTTTTACACTTACACATTTTGGAAACCGGACAAAAGAAACATTTTTATAATCTTGATACGTTAGCCAAGTTTATTGAAGTGTGTGGGGTGGGGGTGCAGAGATGTTGCTTTCATCCAGACACATTCTCGGTTGTGTGCCAACAACACACTCTTTACACTAAAATTCTACTTAACTACATTTTTCTCTCCCTCACTCCAGTACAATTCATGTACATTTTCTCCAGCATGTATATCACTGCGTTGATAGGAATCCCTTTTTCCTGAAATGAAAAGCAAAGGCCTTTTATAAATTCTCAAAAGCTTCTTTACTTTTGAAGATCCTTGACAAGCTCATCCAGCTCCACTTCTTCTGATTCAGCTCCTGAAGCGGTTATGACGTCATCTACGATGACATTTAATCAGATTTTAATTAATAATGAAGCCCAAGACTAATTGAATTTAAATTAGACTCACCATCATCATCCAACATAAGCATTTCCTCAAATGCTGCCGTACTGAAGCGCGGTCCAATATTGTTATTAGCATCCGGCGTCACTGACGAGTTTGCCGAGGAAGTAGAAGTAAACCCTGCAGAATCCTGGTTTCTCTCTGGCTTCATGGAGTGTCCACTTTCTTCATTGCTTTCACTACTTTGACGCTCATTCCTCTTGCCACCAAGTCCCAGTCCGATTTCTCGCATGAAAGGTTCCAAACGAAGAAACCACTCTGGAACTGCAACTCCATTTATGGTTTTATTTTCATTTGACGACTCTCCCCCTAAAGTTGGCGACTTGACCGAGGAGCGCCTTTCTGAACTCTCAATCCTTGACTCTTGAGCTTGACTTTCGTTTTTCATCCGCTTTGCTAAAGATTGTTGCACTAACGGCTCAATTACTTCAATTTGCTCTGTCTCATGGTGACATCTAGAATGTCGGCTGAAGGGGTGATGTCTCTTGGTCTTGCTTCCACAGTCCTTTTCGGTTGAAGGGATAAGCTGATGTTGACCACAAAATCCACAAGTTGGAGGGATTGTAGCTGAATCATTATCCAACCTTGTTTCCGAACGCTCGGAAACCTGTTGTTGGGCTAGGATCGTGTGACCACTTTGGTCGAGATAGTGAACCAACCCGGTTTGCAAAATGTCTCTTAGATTGTCTGTGAGACCGTTATCCACATCTTTGACAGAGCTGGTTCTCACCGTCACTCGGAAATCTTGCCCTTGTAGCCTCTCAAGGTCGTCTTTTTTAAACCTTTGTTGAAAACGGATTTCAATCCTTTCTTGCATTTCCTGATGTTCCAAGGATTGGGAAGCATCCCCACCCCGACTTTGGGTTGGTTGGGGTAAATTCATTCCGGGACGGGAATCATAATCAAATACAGCCATCTGTATTATCCTTTGTTCCTCTGGAGAAAACACACGTGGGTTGGACGGATCGGTCCTTCCTGAAGAAATATTTTGACATGAGAATACTTATCGATGGAAAGTTTTGTTTTATTTTTTTTGTTAAAAAAAGGTTACCAGATGTTCCAATATGAATGGTGGGGAACTGTTGACCACCCCGATTTCCAGAAAGTGTTCCCCCGGAAGATGGTTGATTTTGATTACCACGCTCAATTTGAAAGTGACCTCGCGACTGAGATGCTTGCTGTGTCGCTGGCTGTGGTCCTGGTTGATTGACACGCAGTGATTGATTTGATGAGGGTGGGACTCTATTGATTTCGACGTTGGATCCGTTAAAGTTCGAAGAATTGTTTATCGGCGTGTTAAAAAGTGACGGAGGAAGTGTTCCATTTGGGTAAGATGACGCTCGCTGATTATGATGACACAGTAGACCAAGCGGGCACGGACATGGAAACTTATTATTAGAACTTTGTTGAGGTCGTCCAGAATCGGAAGTGGAGCGAGGAAGGGAAGCATCCCGGAAATTTGTTGATCTTAAAGAATCCAGTAAAATGTTAGATGAAGGAATTGTGAAAGATGTTGACGGAGAATTTTCTAGAGGGATGTCACTTGATGAGTTGCGATTTAAAGGTCTGGAATTTCCTGGAGCTACTGGTTGAACTGGAGGATATAAAAAGCGTGAATAATTGCAAGAGGTGTGCAGGTTTTGCTCCTGTTGACCCAACAAACTGGAGTTTCTTGCGGGATACAAAGTATTCATGTGGATGTTACTTGAAGTAGGATTAATGCTACTGGATTGCCCATTTCCCGTTCCAGGAAAATGAGTATATCCCAGCGAGGGATTTGGGTTTCGCCTTTGCCTTGTTGGCTTGCCTTCCTCCTTCCCTGGCCCTTTGAACGGATTCATTTCTATTTTTGAACAGGAAAAAATGAATCAAGTTAATTGAGACGAAGCGAAAATAAAATGAAGAAGGTAAGCTTGCCACAAATTACGTGCCACCACAAAGTCGACGTGGCACCTGGCACCATAAAAATATTCCTGGAATGGCAACCAAGTAGGTATGAGTTGTATGAAAATATCAATCGCAGAATTAAATTGCCATTGTTTCAAGGTGACATTGTGACTTGTGAAAAGTAATGAGGGGGCATTGTTCAAGAATGAAGCACGGGTGTAAGCTGCTATATAATTCCAAAGAAAAGAGTTTTATAGGGAGAAGAAAGAGGGCGCTTTCTGATATTTTGGAAATTGTGTGCAACACACGAAAAGGGGAGAGAGAAATCACTCTCAGGAAAAATAGCCAACATAGGTTTTCCAGTATGAAAATGCAATTTTGATGAAGAGTACAGTCTATAATAGTAAGTGAAATTGTGGGCTACTATTTTCTCCAGTTGTGTCATCTATTTCGTTCCAGATTTTTGCAAGTTGGTCCGCTCCTGCCACGAAATGTTATTACCTTTTCGAAAGGATGAAATTAGTTTACTTCATTTTCCTGTGTTCCTTTGAGAGCAAGGGAGAGAATCCTGGAGAGAGAGAAAAAGGAAGCTGTATGAGAGAAATTGTGAAGAGGAAATTGATGCTGGATTGCTCATGATGAAGTTCCTTTCTCTCTTGAATGCTTTGATCGCACACTCCAGCAAAACTGCAACTCTGCTGGAGAAATTTGCACAAGGCGGAGAGAGCCAAAACCTGTCAAAGGCTAACTTGCCTACTATTTTTCTCTGGCGAATTCAGACTGAAGCACATTTATATTTTTCACTCCACCGAAAATGCTAACCAGGCAGCTAATTCATTTGAATTCATTATCATCCTCTGTTGAATCCTGCACGAATGTCTTTTTTGGCGTATCAACTGAAAAAGGCCAAAGGTCACTTTGAAGATCACTCTTGTGCCTTGTTAAAAAGGCTACTCATCCCAATGACGTGAATCCACTCAACGGAAATTAATTACATTTGACATTTTGCCCGTTCGCTGGATCCAAAGATGAAAATGTTTTTATTTTTTGAAAGAGGAAATTGAATCAAGTATATTTCATCGTGGAAAGCGGGAAAGAGCACAAATGAACAGAAAAACATTCTGGAGAAGAACATACTTTCAGTTGATATGACCAAACAGATCATGTTCCAGTTTTACATCCTCTCTCAACTCAACTTTGTTTACCGAGGGACGAGGAGGGAGCCAATGTAAAGAAAATGGAGATGAGAGGACGAGCAAAGATTCATTCTAGTATTTGTGTTTGCTCAAGTGAGGAATCTTTCTTGGGGTTGTTTTGTTGATTCAATGAAAGTGGGGATGGGAAAGGTATTGGAAATTTTCCTCTCTCCGACGCAACACTTTTCTTCTCGTTTCAAGAGGGAAATATAATATTCTCCACGAAAATAGGCTGCGAGGTTGCCTCCTCTTTTATTTACATTGTATGCATTCTTTATGTCAGTTGAGAAATGCTGGAGAAAGGCTTGAGAAAAGGGTTTTTGATGTCATTTCTCCAAAATTCATTCATATTCATACCCCCTTTCTTCAATTCTCCAGGCTGAGCATAATTTCTCGAGGAAAATTGAATTTCATGTTTTATGAAAAAGTGTTCAAGGATGCTTTGAAAAGCATCTGCTACTAGAGCAGGGATTCTATTCAAATGTGGCTAGTGTAGTCTGATTTTTATTTGCTTTATTTCCACTTCCGGTTAGAGCCCTGGATAGCCACTTGGAATACTTTCACTGGACTCGAAACAAGTTAAAGATAAAAGGTAGCTTCCTCTGTCTTTTTCCAGCGCAATAAAGCTTTTTATAATTAAGAAAGTGTAACAGTGAGCAATTTACCCCTGGAGTGTTATTTCTCCAGACTGGATTCTTATACTTTCTATTAAAATATCTCACTTGGCAGTTTTTTTCCTTTTGGGAAGTATATTTCCTCCAGACGTAATTTGATCTGCAGATAACAAGGGATACATATCCACAAGTTTTTTCTCTCCAGCATATGATAATAAATGTTTAAGGGAGGTATATCATCCTTTTTATGACACAATAGTGTCAGAAAAGATGGGCGTGGCCTTGGTTCCAGGTAAATGGAGTGTTGAGGTAATCATAAAAAATTTCCAGAAGCTTTACAAGAAAAGGTATATATTTCTTATAATTTATTATGACGTTCCACTCGATTCGTTTTTTTATATCATGCTCCATTATAAAAAGTGGTCTGGAGAAAAAAATAAGAAGGAAGCAACAACTGTTTTTGACGACTCAGTGCCTCGTTAGCAGTTGCTCACTTTTTCCAACCCTGGACAAGACACAGATCGATGGAGGTAGGGAAGGGGAAAAAATCTGTCCTTCACATCTCCATTTTTTTCTTTTCATCCTGGAGAAAACAAAGGAAGCAACAAGGCTACTGGAAAAGGGATTTCTACACCCTTTTTTCCTATCCTGTGGAAAACAATTTTCCGGCAGTCCTTTTATGTATTCTTATGGCAGCGCGTTTTTTTCGTTCTCGCTTGTGGAAAAAAGGGAGATGTGGAATAAGGGATTCTGAGAAGAAGGAAAAGAACCTCTGAATGCTATTTCCTCCTTATCGCCCACTATCCTTTTTTTACACTCGGATAAAAAATTCTCCACATCCGATTTTAATATGAAGACAGTTTTCCGACATAAACAATCTTGTCCAGGCGTAAGTTGTCATTCATTCATCATGCTGGTAGGAGGAAAAAATTGTGAATGTTGAATCCTGCTTTACCGGATGGATGGCTTTGGACTAGTTTTTTGTTGTTGGATATGGATATTGTGTTCCACAAAAAAGGGGGAAGATGTTGGAGAGGATTAGAGATGTGAAAGGAGGAGACGATGAGGAAAGGAAACCTTTGTACTTTTCAATCTCGCCTTTATGAGCAAATTTTTCGTGACACTTTTTTACGACCTATAATACATATTACACATATATGAATCTTTCTCTCCAGCGCAAATCTCCAGGTAGAAAATTCTTATTTTATTCTTATTCCAGGCACAGTGAGGAGGCGAGATGACCTGGGTAATCTTCTTTGATAGACTTTACCACAAGGATTTTTCCAGGATGATATAATTCTAGCTAAATTAAATTTTGCTGGAGGAAAAAAAGAAGAGAAGGGAAGCTTGGGAGATTTTATCATTGGAAATTTAGTTATCTTGTTATTTTATCTTTGGATAATTATCGCTTATCAATGTAAATTTATTTGCTTATCGAAAAAATGGGTTTAATGAGACGTAGCCCCACAATTCAGGGAAAGTTGTTAGTTTTGAGGAAAAAATATGGAGAAAGTTTGCATGTTCAAAAAATGGAATACTAACGATAAGCCTTTCTTGAAGAAAAGTCAACTTTTTTTCCAGTACCGTTGTGCACATTTGCACGGAAAGGAGAAAGTCTGGAAAATTAGATTGTGCCTTCGTTTTCTTCTCCAGCTTGAGTTTTTTTCCCCTTGTTGGAAAGGAAGAGAAAGTATGGAAAGTTTTTTTTGACAGGAATCAAGATGAATGGAGCAGGTGTGTTTGTGGCTGAGGAAGAAAGTCGCTGACGAATCTTCCCTTTCAGCATGTGCACCTAACTAATTCAAGAATATTCTCGCTGGAATGGCCTAAAGACATTGAGAAAAAATTTCTTGCCAGTCAAGTTTGAAGTGAGAAGCTTTTGAAGAAAGAAAAATTGAAGACATTCATTGTCTTGCATGATTTCTCCAGAAATAGTATAAAATAATGTTAATAATAAAAGTCAATAATATCCTTCTCCAGGAAAGAAACAGATGGAGAATTCACCAGACTGGAAATTTGTATAGATATTATTGAACGAGCCTCTACGGAGCTTTCACTTTTTTTCATGAAAAACGCTCCACGAACGCACACTTGTTAGCGAGCTAAATCCTGAGAAAAGACAATGAATGGCTAAAATCATTTAAAAAAATATTCTCCAGGTATAGCTGCAGCTCAATTCTTTTTAATAATCCCTCTCACACAATTGTAGTAGATTAGGAGAAAGCAACAATTTTCTCTCTCCAGTTTCTCCAGTATAGAGGACGTAGGAAGATTTTTCTTTACGTTCGATAATCTGCATGAAACTCAAGTGGAATATAATATATGGAGTATGCTGGAGAAAAAATGGATGTGGGGAAAATGCACGAAGAGAAGTTCCGACCTCTCACACAACTTGGTGTAGTGGGGCTGCCGAGAAGTTGAAGTATTGGCGAGAGGAGAGAAAGGTACGCTAGAAAAAAGGGTTGCATGCCTACCTCTCGTTAATTCTCCAGCAGCAAGCTGTCTTTAGCTTGCTCACTTGCTTCTCCTCATATTTCATTTCAGTTCCTTCCCAACTGCCATTGTGATCAGGCAGCAAAAGTATACACAAAATTGGGTTGCGTGTTGGGTCCTCCAATATATATATTTTCTAGAGAAAAAAAATTGTCCAGAAAATGAAATAAAAGTTAAAGCTGGAAAGTTGGATTTTTCTAGAAAAAGCTGATTATCGGAGAGAAAGTAGCTGGAGAAAGCTCGTGTTCAGTCTTGTGTAGAAAACAAGATTAATTCCAGAACGTTTACGAAAAAAAATCTTGGAAAAGGTTGAGTGTGGAAGGGATTCTTTTTTGGTCCGTGAACTTTTTTTTTGCCACGAGGGAGATTAATGAGGAGTTTGTAGCTGGAAAATAACTGGAGAAAGCTGAGTGACCGTTATTGGCTGGATTATTGACCCTTTTTATTACTCTTCTATGGATAAACATTTTCCACAAGAGTTGTGAGCAACTTTGCTGGAATATATATTATATTGTGATCCTCAAGAGCGAAAGTTTGATGGAGTAATTGGTGGAGCCACTTTGAAATGAAATATTCACCCCAGGAGGTCCTTCTCCAGTGATGTGAGCGGGATTACAAAATTAATAGCTTTTCTCCACTCTCTTCTACTTTCCCCGAAAAAAAGTTGATCTTTTTCTCCTTCCAGTAATCCCATCCTTTCCGAGTTCCAGAAGATTGACGTTGTTTCACTGGACATTCTAAAATTGCTGGAGAATAAGGTCGAAGAATCAACTAGAGTGAAAGTGACTGACAGAAAAGAGAAATTTGCTTTCTCTCTCTCTGAATTTATTCTAAACCCAACTTCATTCCAAACTGGACTGGAAAAAAATTTCTACGAGTTTTGAACTATTTGTTTAGCCATTCGTATTTCCTGGTGACATGAAAGGATTTTTTCTCCAGTGGGTAAAATTGTTATCAGGAATAACTTTCAATGAGTGCTTCACACACTGACGTCAAGTGACATCTTGTTTGTTTATCCAGCTGAAAGAGATCTTGTGGAGGATGACACTTGATGATAATTTTTGAAGTTGATGTTCCCTCCAGTAAAAAGGATTTCACTTTGGTAAGTAGCACAAATTTTACTTTTACATGTCTGGACAAGTTTTAGCTGGAGTTGTGTTGATGAAGGAAAATGAATGCTTTTAGTTTTGTCAACAAATCCCTCCAACACAGTTTTCTCCAGAGAAAAAAATCAAACTATGAAGATCAGTCAGACTGTCAGTCAAAAAGTTTCCTGGATGGTGTATTGCATTTTTAGAAAGGTTGACTTTCTCCTCTCGAAAATGGATAAATAATCCAGGTCAAAGGTTAGTTTTCTGTACAATAAAGGGAATACAAAATTATACTGGATAGAAACTGGAGGATAATGATTACACTAGTTTTGTAGATACAGTGTCAAGTTACAGCGTTCCAGATCAAGTTACATTTTTTCTCCAGAGGGAAAATGCACACTCGAAAGGTTTGTTTATCTTGCTTTTCTCTTTTGTGTGAGAGAATGATACAAACTGCTGGAGAAGGTGGCAAGTTGCTTAATGTAATATTCATAAGCTTCAACTTTGATCTTGCTCATTATCCTCTTCTCATATGAGATGAGATTCTCTTTGGAATGTTTTTTCTTTTTCCGCAGAAAGGGATTTCGCATGGAGATTACATTTCAATGTTTACTCTGCTCCCAAAAAGCTTCTCATTTTACAAAGATTAGCTTCAGAAAGTTTATTTTTATTTCCGCTCCTCCCCCTCATGTTCCTGCAAATGGGAGTATTTTTAGAGTGATGTAATGAATGGAAAACTCATCTTGCTCTATTTTTTCGTGTTCAGAAAGGATTTTGTCCTGAAAAAGAGGGGAAATATTCATAGCGTGAGGAAATAACTTTCATCCAATTACCTTGTAGCATTTTATCTCGAGGAATTTTCTGTTTTCGTAGGCGAATGCGGAAAAACTCTCCAGTACCTAACCAACCTCCTCTATGCTGCAATATATTCTGGAAAATTTTGATCTCCTTTCATTAGCAATATTGAATCCTATTTAACATGGTCACGATCCCGTCTTTCACAGGATTTTTGGGCATGGCTGTTTCCTCTTTCATTTCTGGAGGAAAACGGATAGAATGATTCCATCTCGTAGCACTTTTAGCTACTCAGAGAGAAGGACAGGTTATTATGGTCTTGCTGCAGAAAACATGACAAGTTGCTATGTTTATCATTCATTACAAGAGACAGAATGAGAAATGTGCATCGAGACAAATTTCCCTCATTACTTAAAGCTGTCAATGACAATGAGGATGATGGCCCATTAGCTTTTGCCATAACACTCCAGTCCGCTGGAAAAAAAAGTGGTTGAGAAAAGGTGAAAGATAGATTCATGAATGTATTTTCATTGCAAGACAAAAACAAAAACTTCAACTGCGTCATATCCTAATCCTGTCTTTTCCCAAGTTTCTCCCGCCGACAACCCTTTCTCTGCGGTGGTGTTTCCTGTCCAGAAAAACATTTCCATCTCATGTTTTCCTGGAGAAGAATGCATGGAGAAAGGTTGGGAAAGTAATCCTCCGCAAAATGACCACTGAAGAGGTGTTCCATTTGAGTGGAAATTCCACTGGAACAAGAGAACCTTCTCACTTGTTCAATTCGTAATGGGCTGGAAATGGACTATTCTTGTTTTCCTGGACAAGAAATATTTCATCGTGACCTAGCCCCCTTTTACGATGTGTTTCAATATTCAGCACATGTCCTTTCTCCTCTTATCGCAAAGCTTTTGTTTCCACAATAAATATCAGCAATTTTACGTGAGCATTTTTATTTATTTTGCAAAGTGCTGGCCTAACATTTTTCCTCCTCCTACCCAAACCCTCTTCTCCAGTGAAAAAAACTAATGACATCCTGGAAATGGAGTAATGGGCTACATCTCTTGTGCAAGTGTAATCACGCTCCAGTTGCCATTATCATTAAGGTTGCCATGCCATGCAGTGGTCGTTGTCCATATGCAAATGAAATGATTCTCCAGCATTTCCAGCTATTGGATGGAGCAAGCTTTAATTCTAATTAGTGTTTCCTTCGTGGAATACGATAAAAACTTTCATTGTCATTAATCAGCCATGATAATAATCATTACGTGATTACACTCACTCTCGCATATTATCATTATCCAGCAGCTGGAGAATTTGGGAGCATCAGGTATAGCTGGCTATCCTTTTCAATTATGAGAGGAAACGAGGTAATCTGAAGAGTAAAGCATCTGTTTCCTGCCCATCATGTTGTCACAGCTTGTAAGATTTTTTCTTCCTCCAGACCATTCTTTTCTGCTGGAGACAGGTAGAAAGGAAATGAGTGAAAGAAATTACTTAACTGTCACTTTTGAGTTTTTTCCTGGAGAAAAGAAGCTGTCTTATGTCATTTTGGATACGGGCTTCATTTTGATCTAGTTCTAGAGCGCCGTGGGAAAAGCCAGGTTTCAGCCGTCCTTGAGCGCTAGAAGATGGGATGTTGATGAGGAAGAAATTTCTCGAGCGATTTTCTTTTCAAAATGTACATTTCGTAGAAGGAGAAAGTATGCAGATGGAAACTCTTTGAAAAGAATTTTTGCTCCAGGAGTCAAGCACACACGTGCGTAGTGCACTTCTCCGAGAAAGATTTTTTCCAGAGGAAAAAAAGGGCAGGGTTAGTTAAGACAGAGACTGGATGAGAGAGCTCTGGAAAGAGGGATTCCCATGTGAGCAATTTATCTCCAGTGTGTGCATGCATTTCCCAGTGAATCTACTCTTTCGATAAGGGAAAAAGTTCTTTTTAGATCTGGAGAATGCAGCGCGTGAGAATCTCGCTCTTTATCAATCAGTCTAGAAAAAAATGCTGCTGGAAGTAGAATCCTGGAGACGGAGAAAATTTAATCGATAATAAATGTGTTGACGGGTTGAAGTCTTGGCAATTTTATCTAGACAAAATATGCTCGCATTATTTCTCCAGACTAGAATTTCTCCAGCAAAAAATGACTTTTACTGAGACGATGTTTTTCTTTAGCGGAAGAAGCAATAAAAAAGAAGGTAGATGGAATAAATTATTGCTCTGCTTCCACATAACATTTACTCGTTTACAATTTTTCCCTTGGAAATGGAGCATGGAGGGAAAGCAAAATTCATTTGTGTAAAGAGCACAAGTTCACTCTCGAACGTCAAGATGAGCCCACTTGAAAGCAATGGCGTCATGCATTTTGCTCTCATTCCAACTGGAACATGGGCTAGAACTGAGTGACTTTGTTTTGATGACCTTACCCCACGACAATGATGATAAAGTTCCAAAAACTTTCTCTCATTTTCGAACCCCTTGAAATGAAAAGTGAAAGCTGTCAAAGAAAAGGTGTCAGTGGAGCCAACTGTTAATGAACGGGTATTCATGAAATATATGTCATTTTATTTTTCAGACTTTGAATTGCAAGTTTCAAGAAAAATTCATACCAAGGACTGGAGAAGTGAAAGTAATTGAACAACAAGTGGAACCTCTTTTGAGAGAAAAAAAGTGGGTGATTGGAATAGTGACAAGTGCATAGAAAATTCCAAAGTTTGTAAAACTTGGGGAGTGAGAGTTTGTTTCAAAAAAGCTTTTCAATCCCACTTGGAAGCTTGGAATGCCAAGCATGAATCTCGTGGAAATTCTCTTTTTTTCTTGGATACATCCATTCAGCCAAGGGGAAGGATAAGAAAACAAGTGGAGCTGCTCATTATCTTCAGCCTGGAGAAAGTCTATTTGAGATTGTGCAAATAGGAAAATAGCTACAAAAGTGAGTGAATTCAAAAGAAACTAGAGAGAAAATAAAAAAGTCGTAAATTACACTCCAGTTTCCAGCACATTTTTCTCATCATGGAACCGCACAGTCCACGCTTTTCAGATACTCGTAAGCTTTAACAATTTGCTTATTTTTTGAGTTGAGAAAAATACAAAAACGGGAATTGGAAAATGTTTTATTTTTTTCAACTTGTTTCCTCCAAATCAACTCCATGTTTCCTTGAAGAAGGATAGCGGCAATAAAGTGATTTGTATTCGTTTCCAGTTCATCTTCAAGTGGCTACATTTTCCAGCATATTTCTGCAACAGGAAGAATTCATTATGCTTTTGTATTATCTTCTTTGTAGCCTTGTGTGATGCTACTGATGCTAAGGATAAAAATGTTGTCTTGAGTAAAAAGTGTAGCGTATCAAAAGAGTAATGCTGGAGTAATCTCCTTACAATTTCCCACGGCACTTTCTCCAGACTACATGTTCCTCTCTCATACATTTTCCGCTGGAGGAGAGCTTACTACGAGAAAACTTTTATATACAAGAGAAAGCCGAGCTGGAAAGGCGTTTTGCACTGGTTGGGAAAATTATTGATTTTTTCTCTCCTGGAAAGAGTCGGAAAGGCTGGAGAAAGGGAGAGAGTTTCGCAAATCATTTTCTGAGCACGAAAATAGAATACAACTTTGACCACTTTCTCTCTCCAGGTGGAGTAATAAATGTAGATTATTATTTTTACTGCGTACAAAATCAACTGGAAAGAGTTTTTTTCTCAAAGGGTTTCATTCTCCAGATTTCTTTTTAAATTTCACCATCCATACACTTGAAACTCATGGGGATTAAATTTATTGACATTTTTTTTGTTTGGAAATCTCTTTGATTTGATTTTTTTCTGGGAGAAAGCGCAACAGAGAAAGCAAGTTTGTGGGAGAAAAAATAAATCAAAAGATGAGACTGTTTTCTCTGGAGAAATGATTTGTTGTTAATGTGTGGAAATGGGAAAATGTTATTTCCAGTTTTGTGGACAAAAAGGAATGGGACATGATATGGTCAAACGTGCCACGAGACTTGGCTCAAATGTCAGAATGGAACGTGTTGACTATCTCAAATTCCAAGTGGAATCCTTTTTCTGTTTCTTTCCTCCAAAAAATGTGAGGTGTACTGGCTGGAATGTGGAGGGAAACACGTTCTGTACATAAATATCGATTACCCCCAAAGCTTTCCCACAGGCTTGCAAGCCTGACCAATTTTTGTTCAAATATATGACAATTTATTCCTGGATAAAAAAACTCTATAATTTTTTTTGAGAATTAGGGAAAAGAGGATTGTCTGTGAGATAATCTTAAAGAGAGAAATCTTGCCAACATTTGGATTTCCCAGGAAAGTCACGTAAAAAAGTTTATATCTGAAATTCATTATGAGAATATAATCTACTGGATGGAGCCTGAGTTCAAATATAAGTTATGAAAGGATTCATTCCCCTCTTGCACTCTAGAAAGTTTGCAATACTTTCTCTTTCATCTCTTTCATCTTTCATTTAAACTCTGGAGAAAGGTTGGCCGCTGGAAAAATACTCTGGAGAAGTTTTTCTTTGTTCTGTAAATTTACAAGAGGACATGCTGCCTTCTTTTTGAGAGTGCATACACATGTCATAATACACACTGTCTAATTATAAGATTGCACAAAAGGACTCTGGAGAAATATTGACTGGAGAATTTTTCTTTCGAAAAGATTGTTTTTCCAGGCGGAAACAGCTCATGTTATAAAATCAGATTATGAGGATATCCATGTTTTCTATTTATTTTACGAGTTTATGAGAGACAGACCATGATAATTCTTGGAGAATGAGTATTTTTACTGGAGGCTATTTTGAATATAATAAGCTGTCTTGAAACAAGACAAAAATCTCCTCTGGAGAAAGTTCTTGTCAAGGATAAAAGCTTGGAGACACAACATTGCAAGTTTCGTTGTGAGAAATAATGTAAATACCACAAAAACCAGCTGGAGACTATACTTGTATACTCCTGGAGCTTCCTCTTGTGTGTACAAAATAATAGTTGATGGAGAAAGCGAAATCGATTTCGAGAGTTGTGTGTGTCCCTTTCCCTTTCTCGTTTGCACAAGTAGTCCAACGACGAAAGGAAAGAAAATTCATTGAGTTATATTAAGTGAGAGGAAAACCATACTATTTTCCAGAGAGGTTCATTTCTTCTCCTCTGGAGAGAGAAAAATGTACGGGAGAAAATTGTAGCTTTTGATGTGTGTAATGATGTTGGAGCGCTAACTCATTTTACGCACCTTCCTCTTCCAGTCCGAGAACCGCAGGGACCACAAAACTGTGGAAATATGGAGAACTGGAGAAAGAGAGAAATTATGAGTGGAGAAAGTTTTTTTGTTTGGGTCGATGAAATGATGATGATGAGCTTAATAGACGTTCCTGGAAATGTATTTGGAAAGGTGAGCGAAGGAAGAAAAATCGATTTTGAACACCATTCGAACGTGACTTACTTGCTATTCACTTGAAATGAGTTGATGAACTAGCTGGAGAAGACTGGGATGGCTGGAGAGGAAAAAAGAATTTACTCAGGTGGAACAATTAAATGAGGGGAGAGGTATAATAAAAAAGGATGTTCAAAAGAAAACCTTTGGCATTTCGTGAAGGGTCTTGGTTTTGCTCCACTCCACATTCCTTCTTTGTTGGGCAAATATTTTTATCTAAAAAAAACTAATTTTCCACGTAAATTTGTTAAAAGAGGAAAGCAAACTGGAAAACTATTTTCATATTTTCAGAATCGCATGTAAAACCTCTTGTGATCTTAGTTTGAAGAGTGCCTTTTGTGGGGATGAGTTCAATATTCAAGTACTTTTTAGCAAAAGTCTTTCATCACTTTGAAAGGAACTTGTAAAAGTGGAGGAAAATGAGTGGAGGGATGAGAGAGGAAAATGAGTGGAGGGATGAGGGGGAAAATGAGTGGAAAATGAGAGAGGAAAATTGTTCATTTTTTGAGGAGGTTATAAACGCTCTATTTATTTTAACCGCTTTGTCTCACGCTTGAGCTGCAGCTGATGAAGCTTTTATGTGACAGCCGTGTGGGGGGAATGGAGATGGAAATAATATTTGATGGAGAATATCTCTTCTCCCCTATCTCTTTAATTTTGTGAAAACAAACATTTTTGTAGCTCCAGGGAGTCCCAAGAGTTGCATGAAAGGGAGCCGAAAATTGACTTTTGACAAGCCCCCTGAAGCCCCTGGCTCGAGTCCTATTCCAAGTCCGAAAAAGAGTCCAAAGTCTGTGAGAATGCAGGAAGGGAATGAGTCAGCAAGGGTGACTTCATTTGATACACCATCTTCCAGTGGAGCTCCTCCCGTCCAAAAGAAAGCAGCTCCGGCGCCGGTGGAAATCCAATTTCAGTTTCAACTCACGGAACACTTTGACCAGTCCACGCCACCGCCCAATTGTACTTCCAATGGAAATTATGACTTTGTCCAGCAAGAAGATGATCCAAGAAAGGATCCTCAGTTGGTTGAGATTGCCACAAAGTTTGTCAACGATATTATTGAAAAGGCCAAAATTGAGGCGGCTAACAGATCCAAGGTAACAAAAAATGTCACGATTGACAAGTGCTTTGGTTTACGAGACATTTCCATTTATTAGTAGGATATAATCACTTGCAGAGAAGTAGCTGGAGAAGTGAGATAGTGTGTTAGCTTCCAGCTCGTGTAGATAAACATTTGCTCGAGCAGATTGTGGGTGTCTGCTGGAGATTTTGGAATTTTCCAAAGGATGCGAGTCACGTAACGGTTTATTAAATTAGGCTCGCAAGAATGCACAAATTTAGTCCAGATTGTCGTCAATCCTTTCCATTCTGGAAGCAAGGGAAAGCAGTGAGACAGTTAATTAAAGGCTAATTAGCTAAGATAAGACGTGACAAGATTTAGGATGTCAAGGGATGCCAAAATTTAGGTCAAATTGAAACAGAGTGTATAAAATTTGGTGGAGGGTTTTGAGATGATTTTTGTTTGTTTGTTTTTGGATGAATTCCAGGCTGAACAAGTTGGAGCTCCAAGAGCGCCTGGGACCAGTAGCGGGCGAGGTAATAAAACCTTGAGCTGTCTTCAGTCAGATCAGAGTTTTTAATTGTGTTTTAGATGAGGATTAATGATTTGACTCTGATTATTTTTTGTCCAGATCCTTTCGTCAACGGGATGGGCCGAGGAGCTGGAGGATGGTATAGGAGAGCGCATGGTCTTGTCTCAAAATGGATTACTAACATTTGTGTCAAAGCGCAGAATATGAAGGCGGATCTTAAATAATTTCCATGATATGTATTCCATCTCCAGGAAAATGTTTAAAATGCAGCTTGCAGTAGGTGTGATAATTTTTTGATTGCATGATACAACTCTGCAAAACTTGATGGTAGATGTACGTGCGTGACATTTGCAACCAGAACTTGTCAAAATCTCCTCCACATTTGTCTCATTTTACTCCAACGTGGGGGTTTGAGGAATAATTTTGGGTTATTTTTGGGACGCCATCATTGCACGAATGACATTTGAGAAAAACTAGAGCACGTGGATAACAAATAAAAAATCTAATTCCTAATTGTAAAAGCTTAATTAACTAAAAAAAAGTCACGTGAAACTATAAATCTTTAAAAATACGTATTTGTAAAAAGAAATCCTTATAAAGATATGCTCGAGCTATTTATCAATGTTGTACAGGGCTATGCATATAAAAAAGGTTTAACATGGTAAAGTGTGAAGCTGACTGATTCCCTTTTCCCCCTCAGGTATTCCTATCTTCTTCTTTTCCAAACCGTCATGTTCCATTATTCCAGGCTACATTTCTCCAGCATAATTTATGCATTCAGCATGTTGGCAAGAGAGAAGGTATGAGAGTGAATATTTTATGTAGACAAGGATCCTAACATGATACAAAAAGAAAAAATAGTATATACGAGATCCCTAATGTGTTCTCTTTTGTTCAACTTTTTTTATTACGTGGGGCAAACTTGTCCAAAACATGTAGAAGGTATTAGAGTGAGTGAAGGATTGTTTCACGGTGATATAAAGACATTCATGAATGAATTATTGGAGAAAATGTGGCGAAAACATAATATTTACCCATTCATTCTCATTGTCAGCTTCCAGGAATTGGAAATGGAGTTTTTTGTCAATGTTTTTGTTCTAAACAAACATATCACAAGATAATCCAGAAAATTTCCAGAATTTAATTTAGTTGTAATAAAAATACAATGTGTGCATCCTAAAAGATTTCTCCATCCTTTTGTTTTATCGAGGATATGAGCAAGAGGCACTGACCAATTTCAGCTAATTTTTTGAGTAACTTTGACAAGAAGAACTTTTTTTGTCAAGGATGTGGAGTGAATGTGAATTTAAAAATAGATTGAAAATACAGGCACCTCCTCTCCATGGAACTTTTATTCCAGAAGAGAGTTGAGTTAAAGTTGAGAGGAATGGAATATTTTAGGAGCTCTGTCGTTGTGATGTCGTTAAAAATAAGTGCACACTAACAATAAATTGTGACTGTGGCTGTAAAAGCTTTTTTAATGTTGATTCACTCACATTTTACCATTTACTTTACCATTTTTTATTCTCCAGTGTGTATGCTTGCATTACATTGTCAATTGTGAGTAACGAGTACATGCCACATTACACTCATAAAAAAGTTTTTTTCTCCAGCTAAAGTGTATTCACAATCCAAGGTATGGGTAAGGTCATAATAACTCATGTATTATTCCTTTTCATATTCCACTTCAATACCCGTTATTTCTATTAATGTATTATTCCTCCCGGAAAGTTATTAATGGACAAAAGAAGAATGTAATGCGTAGGTAGAGATATGTATGTAGAGATGCGTAGGTAGACATTTGAAAGGTGTATCGTTATAAAGGAAAAATGTATAAAAAATAATATCTGTCTACTAGAACCAAAAAAGGAATTACTGACAATCGATTTACAAAAAGATGCGCTATATTTCTGAGCTAGAGGAATTAGTTTTAGGGAAAAAATAACTCTACTAACCTGTGACCCCTTTTCGAGTTTAGAATGATCTAAATATACGCCAAGTTTTGATGTAATAATTATATTAACAATTTTAAAAAAGCGTACAATATTTCGATTAAAATTAGGTTGTGTAGACAGAGGATGGTAGGGGAATTAATAATTAAAAAAGTGAATTGTCATTCAATAATAAAAAAGGTGGGATTTAGCGTACAATTTAGAAGAGAATTACCTCATCACTGTAAACTCATTTAAGTTGTTTAACTTGTGTTCACTATAATGTATCAATAATAATAATAATAATAATAATAATAATAATAATATCCTGTATTTCCGTGAATAATATTTACATTGTGACAAATCAATTGTTTTCCCTACAAATTTTCTTTTCTAAAGGCATTTATTTATTTACACCAACTTTTTTCATTTGATTTCAACATTGTCAACGGAAGCAAAGCACAATTTGTCCTACTTGTTAAATTGGGGAGTTAAATGCACTAGAATTTTTGTCCACAGTTGAAAATATTGATAGTTAATAAATAATTAGTCATAGTTAGTTAATTATATAGCTTCAAAAATTATTTGAAATATTGTAATTATAGTATAAATGGTTGGTTATCACAATGTCATATATCTTTCCTCCCATTTATGCATTTAAAGAGTATTTTCTTCACTGGGTTGAGAATATGAGAATACAAAAGGTCACTCCCATTCTTCATCGTCTTCCATTTCCACACCGCCATTTCGAGCGAGCATGTAGTTATCCATATCGATACAAGTGCAGTTGCTGATTGCATAGCGGAGTCGCTCGCACATGATTTCCTGGAGAGGAAAATAGAGAATGTGGTTAAATGAGTAGAGCGGGATGTAGTTAGGTTAGAGTTCAAAATAGAGAATGTGGTTAAATGAGTAGAGCGGGATGTAATGTATTACAATAGAGTTCAAAATAGAGAATGTGGTTAAATGAGTAGAGCGGGATGTAGTTAGGTTAGAGTTCAAAATAGAGAATGTGGGATAAGATAAAGGTGAATGGCTATAATTTACCTTGGAGGTGTAAGGTGGAAGTCGTAATTGGAAAAAGCAAGTTTGCGCAGTAGGCAGTCCGTTCAATGGTCGGTCTACACGCATCACTTGAAAGCGTTGAGAAAAATCGGCGAGATTGGCGGGGAGACGGGAACGGCCTGATACGAAGCGGAGGAAGAGGACTCTTTCGGCGTTCGAGAATCCGTCCAAAATGCTCCACAGCCATTGAACGAGTTCGTGACTTTCGTCCATTTCCCGATACCTGAGCAGCAAGTGAACAATTTTGTTTTTATTGCCAGAATGTCAATTTTGTTTGTTTGTCATTTGAGATGGGGACAATTACCTGACGATTTGCTTCAAAAGACGGACAGAAATATCTGGTAAGCCGCATACAAGCTGTTCCAGGTGAGAACCTGTCATTAGAGTTAAAAGGGGCACGGGAACTATTCCAGCCATGCCTTCGCGGATAGCGGAAATCTGCATAAAAAATAAATACGAGAGTTGATGGGAAAGATGTCAACAAATTTAATGTTAATGATAAAATGTAGAGCAACCTGTAGATCCATCTCGTGAATCCTAAAGTGTATAGCTTTATCAATGTAGTCCATTCTGGAGCTAAATGTTAAAGGAATGGCTCTTCCTCCAGGAACAATTGGAACCACTCGTCCTGTACTACTTGTGCCTTCATAGCATTCCAGAGGGATCACTTCGTGAAAATTGTCGGCGTCAAATTGACTACTAACGTTGTCCTTAACTGCTTTCAACCCTTTCACATAAAGAGCGTCCACTTCTTCCAGATCTTCGACGGTGACTTCTTCCCGACACAAGATTTTCCAGATTAGAGGCGCCAGGGGTATAGCGACAGGCTTTTTTGTTCGAATTGCGACCCCAAACAGGATCCCAATGAATTTAAAAGCTTGAAGATCTTCTGTCGAAGTGAGCTCTGGATTGAGGAGGAACTTGTCTCTGTTGTAGCCAACATTGTTGGTCGAGTTTGGAGTGGGAATGAGATAAGGAACTGTGTTGTCTGTAAGCTCCACACACATTTCTGTTATTGTGTCGTCAAAAACTCCTCCAGCGTCGTCAGCTCCTTCACCCATTACTCGGACTTTCCATGCTCGAGCGGGAAGACGAAGGTCGCTTGGGGGGAGGAGCACCACTTGCTTGCAGATTTGCACAAAGATGGACTTTTTCTTTTTGCTTCGAGTTACTATCCTTCTAACGGTTATCTGAGGTCCGTACGTTCTTGACTGGATCATTGTTCTGTGGAGGGTGCGGGTGAAAGGGAGATTGTGCACGCGGGGGGTGAGTAACGCTCGTAATTTTGGGTTGAGGGGGAGATAGCTTGGATCTGAGCGGGATGTCATGGGGGTGCTCAGGGGCAAAAAGTTCCAAGCGTTGTACAGCAAGTCGGAAAAGTTGAAGAGGATTTTGAGTCTTGCTCGGAGGGCAGGAATCGGGATTTCTTGGAGGCGAGGGTATTGCGGTGGAATGCAGACTGGAGTGCCGAGTAAAAGATTAACGCCAGAGTGGAGATTAACGCCTTTAAGGGATCTAGGTGCGGTCCATGCAGCGGAATGAGTGCGACCCGCGGAAACTTGTTGGATTCCTTTCCCTGATAACACTGCTATTCTTTCTGGTTCTCGAACTGTTAAAGTATGACCCAGACCCAGTTGACCGTCGCTGTTACTTCCCCATCCGTACACATCCCCTTCGGCGGAAACGGCGAGAGTGTGTTCTGCGCCAACTCCGATGTCGACGATTATCTTGTCGTTCAGAGACATTATCTAGAGGGAGGGAGAAAAAAAAACATTATTATATTGGAATTAACGATATTTTTGGATTTGAGATTTGGAAAATTGCTGGAAAAATAGAAGAAGCTTACCTGAGTTGGTCGATTACAACATCTCGAATGAGGATGACCATTGAGACGATCCATCCCGCAGGAATAAACTTTGCCACATTTTGTGAGAAATACGGTGAACTGGGTTCCACAACACACTTTCGAAATCCCGACATCTTGCAACGTATCAATTACTTGAGGGGTGCTCACCGAGTTGTTGGAACCAAGACCAAGTTTTCCAGATTCTCCATCTCCGAAACTCCATATTGTATTTCCATCCGCACTCACCACTGAAGTGTGAGCGAGACCACACGCAATGTAGCCAAGTCGGTGTCCACTCAACGCGGAAAGTCTTTCTGGAGTTTTCTTATTTCCTCCTCCGCCCAATCCCAACCGGCCGTGTTCCGAACAGCCAAAAACTATTATACAAAACAATGATTTGATCTACATTTTGATCTTGTATTGAGCTCTGCTGCTAGCAAACAAATCAAATATATTATTGCATGAGTCTCTCTGTGTGTCTGTCGAATACAGTCAGTTACAGTAATTTTGTAGTAGTCAATAGTTGGTATGAGAAAAGAGTCAAGTTTTGATACCAACCACCAATACTAAGGCGTTAGTATCAGTAGTTAGTATCTGAAAAATGACTTACTGCACGCTCAGCGTGCATCCGGGCTTTGCTAGTATCAAATATCGCACAACGGGCGTTCTAGTACTTCTAAAAGGCTCACCATAAACGCCCACTTCCGTGTCCATGTCTAAACTCCAAGCGATTAAAGAATTTGGACCTTTGAGACAAGCCTTGTCTTCGTCAATTTTAAATTTCATTACAAAATCCGTCGGAAGTGGAGATCGAGAGACGAGAGCTTCTGCAGTTCGCAACGCCATTCCTAAATTTTGCAACCATTGCCACAACTGACTATCCCCGCCATTCAGGCAATTGTTTGAAAGATCAGCAAAAATTCGATCCAGCCCTAAATTAAAGGCTAGAGCAGCCAAACATTGAAGGTATCTTGAAAACATTAGTTGATCCCCGTTATCCACTAGTCCTCTTTCGTAATTATATTGTTCCTGCAAAAGAACAAGATCAAAACTAAAGCTATTTGCATTAACCTTAAAATTATTTGCGTTGGTTGTTAAAGGAATAATAATTACACTCATCAACGAAGGAAGATAAGTAAGCAAAGCTTTAAAAGTGGGCATTAAATTGAGCGACCCCAGTCCCTGCTCCTCAAGACTTGCTTTACAGGCTGCAAACACGACTGTTTCCACTTGCGTGACAGTGCTCCGTTTATTCAAGTCTTGGTTTTGCACACTAAAAAAGTCGTCCATGTCTTGATGCGAGCATCTCGGGATGGACGAGGAATACGAAGGTAGTTGCTCCTCCTCCATTAACATCCCATCTCCGTCTTCATCATACACCACTTGCACCACAACACTGCTACAATCCACAAGTCTGTTGACTGAGGCACGACAAGCTAAACACTTGACCAGTTGCTCCAGCGCCCACTGCCTATGCGCTCCAGTTAATCTTGCAGACATGACGCAACTGGCTAATGCATCAATTAAATATAAAGAGCAGTCCAGTCCTTGTTCTGAAGTTGATCTTGTTCCAACACCTCTTTCCCCTCCTCTTTCAGTGTTGGTTGACAAGTTGTCCTTGTCCAGAAGTGGCACTCCAGGATGACAAGAGAGGAAGCTCACGAGGGACATTGTTACCAGGAAATTCGGCTGTTGAATGTTTTCTGAAGGGATGCTCACTCGAATGAAGCCAAAGGCTGCGGAGAGCAGTTCTTTGGTGCACATTTCGAGAACTTTTCGAGCCGCTTTCGAGTCCGAGCTGACAAGAACCTCGACAGCTTTCCCGATATGTTGTAGTGCGGCACAAGTTTGAGAGTCGTAAGGTAAATTGAGAAAAGGGGAAGACGACATTTTCGAGGAGGTGGAGTGGTAAAGGATTTTATTGTCTCGGTCGGAACATGCATTTGTATGTGTTCTTCCCGCGGCTGTGAGACACATGAGCTTGATAAGCTTGTTTACATCCGAAAGACCGATTTGTTCCAACGCTGAAGCCATGTCACATGACCACTCACTGATACTCAAGATCACTAGAGCTTCCGTGATGATGCTTCGAGAGATCATGACTTGCAGGGCTTCCGTGGTGTTTTTTAAGGCGGTTATCCTCTTTGGAACTTCCTCCGCTGTCATGGCTTGCTCTGCGAGTAATTTCCCGGTCGAGTTTGAAGCTGTTGTAGTGGTGGTGGTTGCTGAGGAGGTTAGGGAGGATATGGGGGAGGGGTGCTTTTGGGAAGAAACTTTTTCCACTGTTTTCGCGCCAAGGGGATCTGCCTCGTCGATAAGAACGTGGTTGGGGAAAGGATGACTTTCTTTAAGTCCAAGATATGGTAGTAAGCCTGTGAAGGTGTCTTCACCGTCTCGACTTTCTGAAGCAGCGGCGGAAGCTATGCGAATGAGGTTGTCTGGGGTGAGCTCATCCCGGTCCATGGAGGAGATTAGCATGGTATCCCGGAGAACGTCGAAAGATTCGCTCATTGTTAATGGGGGTAAGGTTAAAGCGTGCTCGTTGACTGAAGATAAAGGTAGTCCTTGAGGGGTTGCTCGGGAGGGGAGATTGTGGCCACCGTGGTGGTCGTAGCAGTGCTCGCAAAGCATGTAGCAGACGTCTTCTGGAAAATTATGATAAAATTAATTATAATTATTATTAACGCTTGGTTTGGATACAAAAATACAAATTTCATAACGGCGTAACTTTTATGCACATGTATTTATTCTAATCAACTTAATATCATTATAAACACCAAGTAATAG
>JAHZNA010004588.1:0-47947 GCA_027743935.1 Sinodicranocentrus sp. ZH6 | reverse complement strand
CTTATTGGTGCATAGGGTGTTCTACTGAATGCAAAGGGTGTGCTACTGGGTGCATAAGGTGTTCTATTGAGTGCATGGTGTGTTCTATTATGTGCATATGATTTTTTGTGTCAAATGTCTATTAGAAACAAAGAAATGACCCGATTGGGTGTTCTATTACCTGAGATATTTAGAACAACACGGAAAAATAAAATCTATCGTTTTATGACATGTCGTCATATTAGATTGTTAGGTTAATGTTTTATGTGAGATTTAAAAAAGTCTTATTTGCGAGCTCAACTTAGTCTTATTAGATTTATTATTCATTATGCATAAATTAAAATTAAGGGACGTGGTTCGGCTGCGTGAAATCTTCTAAATAAATGCAATAATGTGTTGTTAAATTACGATCAATGTAATTTTTGTTTTACTGGCCGTCAAAGATTTTTTAAATGTTAACACGTGCAATAATCTCGAACTCATTAAACAAATAAGGCGCCCTTTTTAAAAAATAATTCTCCGGGGCTTGATGAATGTCAAGTGTTTAAAAAAAATTATAATCCACTCGAGCTTTCGACGAACACTTTGCCTTCTTTAGGAGAGAAGCGGAAATTAATTGTCAAAGTTGGACACGTTACCAATGAAGTGTAGTAGAAATATTAACGACATCAAAATTAGTTTTCACGGTGCATTTAACATGGACCAGCTTTTGTCTGCAAGAAGTAGACATTTTTACTGGAATATCATTTTATTGCAATTTTACAAGACCCAGTTCCTCGTACTCAAAGTTTGAAGGATTCCGTTAGTTTTCATTATAAAAGCTGAATAATAGGGTGAAGTAATAAAATAATTGAGAAATTATTAGCACATAATTAGTAGTAATTTTAATTTTGTGCTAGCGGGTATCTTTTGGCAGTCTGCATGGACCAACTTAGTTTTACACACGGTACCGTAATCTCGGTTCTTTTTCACGCTCACCCGATCGATTACAAGCCTCTGTTTTCCTTTCCAGTTTTATAGTAAGTACGGCGAAAACGTAAAAAGTATGCGAATGAAAGTTGTAATCCATGCATGGCTGGAAGGTCCGTGACTTGTCTGCGTAGTAGATCAGTCTTCACCCTACTTCTCCGACTAAAGTTTGGACTTTCAACCTTCTCTGATGATTGACTCTGAGGATTGGAGCACTTGTAATTCTAAACATATTTTTAGATTTACATTTTTTATAGCTAGATACCACAAATCAATTATGATACAAATCCCACTTCCGGAATCCTCAGCTTTGAGAGATTTATAGCTTTTACCTTGTTGTGATGCGATGTTGTGGTCGAACCGATTCGGATTTACTACACTTTTTTGACTTTGTGTTATAATTTCCATGTAATTAATCTATAATTTAATTAGGTGACTTAATGTAACTCAAGAAAGCTGTTTTGTTAGTGCTGCAGTGGAAAGGGAAGCTAGAAGCATTCGAATATGAATATATTACGGATGAGGAGGATAACCGGCTTGAATTATGTAGACGCATAGTTTGTTGTTGGTGCTCTCGCCGGATTTAGAATAGATAATGGTTATCGCGTGATAAGCACGTCACTAGTCTTTATTTTCAATCAACCAGATAAGTATTTCGAGGAAGATGTATTCATGTGTGAAATAAACAAACACGAATCACAACTTTTGACTTTCATATGTGCATTGTGCAAAGAGCATTGTCAGCCAGCTGATCTGCGTTTATTGTTTATTTGCATAGGTTGTCAGTTGTGAGTGGCTATATAGGTCTCAATTAACTCGAAATATTTCTGCAAAGATGATCATAGTTAATTAGGAAATTTTACGTCGTAGGTAGTTTTGAGTTTTAATGCTGAATGTAATACATTTTCTCTGATTTATGTTGTGTATGTACAGTTGGAAAATGACTAACTATATTCTTGAATTGACTGTCTTGTATGTGAAGTTTAGTTTATGATTTCTGGCTGTATTTTTTACAGCAGCATTGCAGGTATGCCGGTTGAAGAGGTTGATGTTGTGGAACTGACCAAGAACTTCCATTCACTGTATCGGATATATTACTTGAAGAAGAATGAACGAAAGCAAAGTCAGAAAAGGGATAGGTCACAGCGGGCGAAGGGGAAGCAGAAGCCAAAAATTCTTGTCGTATGGAGCAATAATTAGAAAGTCTAGAATAGCAGTTTACTTTTAAGTATATTGTTCTAAGTATGTGTTTTGATTTTTACAGTCTAGTTCAATTACTACTAGTCTCCCTTTATCTACCCCAATTATCGAAATCTTGGGCAATTCGTCTATCTTTGCTGCTTATGCAAGTGTTAGACAGGTAAACATTTGGAGTAAAAGATGCACATACTAATGGGGGTTATTGATGAATGTGTTTTTAGTTTTATTTATTTTCTATAATGTTTTGTACAGATTGTGTTGGAGTTTAACTTCGCTGATGCGTCCCGAAAGTGGCTTATTCCTTTGGAGGAGACCGACACAGAAAATGATAATGCGGGAGAGAGATTACCATCTCCAGTTCCAGTACCTAAGGTTTGTATAAAAGAAAAGCATACTTGAAACAATGTTTGTATTTTTGAAATTATCAAAAGTTTTGTCTAACCTGATTCATTTAAAAATGCAGATTGTGGGACTTGGGTTAGAAACAGTTTTCCAGCTGATACAAGAAAGTCACATGGAGCACACGGGGTTATGCGTGAAGGCACTTACGGCACTATTAAACATTTTGGAAGGACAACATCCACAAAGTTTAAAGAAAGAGCCAATCTCAGTCATTGGTAATGTTTCATTTATAAAAAACAAGTTATAAATATGATTTGCCCATCAATGATGTTTTACAATTTTGTCGATTTTCCATAGATTCCATGTTCTCCATGTTACTTATCTTGACAAAGTATGATGATGATGATGAATTTCCTAGTTCCAGTACAACAGCAACTGCGTTTAATTCATTAACATCGGTTGCAACTGCCTGCCTCATTAGTCTAGCTATTGCAAGAGGAGAAACAAGGTCCATGTTTCAGGCCATCGCATCATTATTTATGTGTCCTCGAAGATTAGCTAGTCAAAAACTTAAGGTGTGTTCACTTTTCCATGTTATCTGCAGAACAGAAATTGATGTAATTATTATTATCATGAACAGAATCCAAACATCCTAAAATCAGTTCAACGCAGTGCCCAGGCAGTGCTAGTTGGTAGACCTATTCTTCCACAATGGCTTAATCAAGGAATTCCAGTAACCTCATGCGTAGACTCATTTACATTATCATTCCCATCAGGTACTGTTTCCGATTCGAGGACGAGCGTTGCATTTTGATATTTTGTCGTTGTTTCAGTAGTATAATTTGATGTATTTGTATTGGCTTAAGATCCACCAGGTTCTGTGTTCAGTGCAAAATCGTTAGCTACAGATGGTAGGTACCTGTTCCTTCACTGTTCAAGAGGTCTGTACAAAATTGGATCTGGTTGTTTCGGAACTGAAAAAGGAAAAATATACGCTTATAATAATTCGTTCCATACATCTGAGAAAGTTTGGATTGGCTGGGCTAGCGTAAGTTTCTGTTATTTTTGTGAATCAAATGCGTGAATGTACACGGGGGAACTGACAATGATTTTTTTTGTTTCTGGTCTGTAGGGAAAGTTGTTTTGTCGACTCATGAATTCTCCAAATTACTTGCTACTGATTCTGGACCAAGCTTCGTTTGAGGTCATTGGAACAGTCAAGGTCGTCGAAGATATTAACTGTGCTATGTTTTCTGATGGCATATCCATCGGGGCAATAGTACCTGCTAGAGAAGTAATTCATTTATTCCTAGATTACAGGCATGAGCTTTGTTTATGAAGTTGATTTTACATTTATAATGATTTTCGTTTCAGGACGGCTTCTTGGCAAGAACAGTTTGGATCGATTCAAGTGCGGCTTCACTAGACTCTTTTTATGAGATTAATTTACGTTTAGTCCGTAAATCTATAGAGGTCGCCGGCCCATGTCCTTGGGACACTGAAACTCATTTAAGACCTGTTATAACCGGTGTCGATGAAGATGTTGTGACTATTACAGCTGGAAAGGATTTTGCTCTACTTAGAACTCAACATGGACGAGTTAGTGAAATTTAGCAAGCAACTTAACTTTATATAGATGTGAGTTGTAAGTGTATGAGTAATTATTTGCATAGATTATGTACTGCGGAAAAGGAGCTAGCCTTGGGCAAAAATCAGGAGTAGCGAAGTGTTCGAAATGGCTGGAATTAGGTCTCAGCAAGTGCCCTAGGTTCATTCAATGCTCAGTGGGCCATGAAGGAATTCACTCGTTATTGTTAACAGAGGATGGAACAGCGTACTTCGTTGGTACTCCAAAGCGCGGTGAAGACGGAGATCAAGGTAATGTAGTATGATTATCCCGCTTAGGTTCGTGTGCATTTAGAAAATTATGTATTTTGACGTATTCTTTATAAAATATATAGCTAAGATACGTCGAGTGGCAAAAGCATCTAAACCAAAAAAAGTGATACGTATGGATGGCCACGACATAACTTACGTAACTTGCAATAATGGAACATCTGCATTTATCACGAGAGGTGGGGATGTGTATATGTACGGGAAGGACACTGCACATTGCGATTCTGCAAGTGGTTATCTTCTTGGACTTCGTGGGGTTTTCATTACGCAAATCGCAATGGGGAAAGCACATAGTGTGGTACTAACAGGCGAAGGAAAAGTTTACACGATGGGGATTAACAATCGGGGTCAGTGTGGAAGAAGTTACCTCCAGCTCAAAGAAGGTATCCAGTAAACATCCATAGCTCTGTCATCTGTTTAATCTTTAAATATATGTCGGTAAAAACATGTAACAATGTAATTGTAGATGGAACGGATGTTTTGGAAGAAGATGATGGCGAATGGGAAGACGGAAGTGTACAGCCGAGTAATGCTAGTGGTCCTGCGCCTGAACAGGAAGGTATGTGCCCTGCTGGCTCTCATCGCTGGAAGCACGAGCAATGCATGGTGTGCACAGTGTGTCGAGAATGTACAGGGTATGGAAGCGCTTGCATTTCTGCTTTGAGGCCAGATAGAAACCCAGGACAGTAAGTGTAAACGTCATAATTAATTAGCAATTAACATTATCCCTGATTCACTCGTCTTATCATAACACTAAATATAATAGGGAATGCGGCTGTGGTGTTGGGGATGCGGGTTGTGCCGAGTGTGGATCATGTAGAACGTGTGCTAGAGAAGGAATAGAAGATCAAGATTATTTAGTCATTGATCCCCAGAGAGCTGCAGATCCAGCTGTAGCTGATCTCATTAATTTAGAAGAAGGTTTGTTAGTTCCATTGACTGTACAATATAATATTTAGTTTCAACAATTGTTATGTAAGAAGTCTGCATGATGTTAACAGATCGTGTTCTTCCACATGAAGAATCTCAAGAAAGGCGAAGTGTCCCGGCAAAGTCTGGCTCATCTTCTAGTAAATCTACGAAACCCAAAAGTAATCTATTTTTGACATCAATCGTTTTCCATGAACTTGTTTGCGTACCCAAGCGTAAATATTTTTGTGTATTTTGTAGACAAGGAAAATTCCATGACTTCCTTTCCTCCATGTCGCCTCAGCCTTCCTACTTCACATCCTATTACTCAAATCGGTTGTGGGCTACATCACTCAGGTAGAATCCACAAATATTTGGTGAATCATCAAGATCCGAATGTACTTTAAATAAATAATTTAAATGTTTGGGGAAATAGTGTTCATGGACGCCAAGGGTTCTGTGTTTGTCTGTGGAAGCAATTCTTTCGGGCAATTGGGCCTTGGTGATCTTGCTCCGCGTCATACTCCGGTGAAAGTTAGGTTTCCTGACTCGAACGTGAAAATAATTCAAATCGCTGCAGGAAGCTATCACACTGTAGCTCTTGATTCCACCGGTGTGGTGTACACATGTGGAGCACATGCGGTAAATACTTTATGATACTATCATGTAACCAAGCATGAATCCATTTGTGAGAATTTCTTAGAATAACTCATGCAATGTTTTCTTCATACTACTTTTGCAGAAAGGTCAACTAGCTAGATCACCGGAAGGTGGTGATACAGACCCTCTATGGTTTTCTAAGATGAGTCCAGTTCAAAACGTTGGAGCTAAACATGGAAGGAGGGTAACGTGGGTTGGATCTACGGGTGACTCCACTTTCATAAGACTGGAAGCTAGTTTAATTAGTCAAAAGATATTAAAGAAGTCTACTGTGACAGCTAATTCTTCGTCTATAAGTACGACAACCTTATCACACATGTTGTAACGACGAATTAAAAAAGTTAATCCCACGCAGTACATAACATACATCTTGAATATTTTTAACGTAGTGGTTATGCCGCCTCTAAGTACTGGAAAGACAGCTACTGTAATAATGATAAATAGGAGAGACGGATCCTGCTCATATTTTGAAGGGGAGAATAATATCCAGCTTCCAACTAGTGCCGCAACTCTGGACCCAATATATGATTTCCTATGGGCCTACGAGTGGAGAAAACACACGATGAAGTGTTACAATGTGATCGCATCTGCAGTACGCAATCCTCACGTTGAAGCCAACATGTGTCTTATGAAGCCACCGTACGCTATTCCAATCGCACCAAACTCGACGTTAGAGCGTTGGCAAGCTGGAGCAAGCATGCTTGCTTGTATGGATACGCTAATTGCTGCGCACATACAGGGTCTTACGGTTCACCATGAGGAGCAAGGAGTTGTACCAGTTTTGGCAAAGATGTACAGCCGCGACGATTATTCGGCCGTGTGTCGGTTTGAAAGTCATGGAGGTGGTTGGGGCTATTCTGGTCACTCTATTGAAGCCATTCGGTTCTCCTGTGATGCTGACATTTTGCTTGGAGGGTTTGGTCTGTTTGGTGGACGTGGGGAATATTGTGCGAAAATCAAGGTAGTTGTGTGCATACATTAAGTCATAACCGGTATCCATTTTTCCTTACTTTACTTATTACTTAACTTTACACTCGATTTGCTTTCGCCAGGCGTTTGACATTGGTAGTGAAGGTGGTGAGGTCGAAGGTGACGGGGAGTTATTAGCCGAGACTGAAGAAATTCCCTATGATTGTGGTCCTCGTCAAAAATATAGAATGATGTTTGAAGATCCGGTTCCCCTTCAAGCAGGCCGTTGGTATGTAGCTTGGGCTCATATCAGTGGGCCTTCTAGTGATTGTGGATCTAGTGGACAGAGTACAGTTTCCACTGATGATCAGTAAGGCAATATATAAGTGCAAAATATAAGTGCATCCTTCAATATTGTCTATATTTAACATTAATTTCCATGTTACAGGGTCACATTTAACTTTAAGTCTTCGAAGAAGTCGAATAACGGAACGGACGTCAATGCCGGTCAAATTCCACAGATCTTGTACCGATTAATGACCTCGGACAGCTCTCCGTCTGGTTCAAAATCGAAACAGTGTCATGAGCCGGCATACCTTCTGACAAATGACTTTGTATCGAACTTTACCCCGGTAATTTTAATATCATCCCCAAATAAATTGAGGGCCTTCCTTGATTTTATTATTTTGCTTTATTCATTTCAAATTTTATTGATTGCAGGGAAGTGTACAAGTCTTGATGTCCTTGATTCGATGGTGTTGGGAGGAAATTCAATCTATCATTGGAGAACTAATAGACTCATTCACAGCGAATTTGATGAAGACTGTTACGTGCTCTTGTCTTCGACTGATAGAATTTAGTATAAATCAAGTGTACCCATACAAAGGTTGTGGTCGTTTGGGACAAATGGAGAATTTGTCCATGGCTGAAGCAATCGCAGATGTTCGTGTTATGCTGCATATCATGATCTCTACTCAAAATGGTACTTGGAAATATTCGGTGTGTATTCAGAAATGTGTGGATTTCGTTGCTCAAGGTTTTATTTACATTTTCAGAGTCTGATGACCCGAGAGTGAGTTCGGCGAAAGAAGAAATTGTCAACCAATGTTGTAGTACATTTGAAAATTGCTTCCAAGTATTTTACCCTACATCGGTGCTCAAATGGGAATGCCTTGCGAACTTCATGTATCTTTATTTGGAACATGGCTCAAAGTATGCGAGAATGTTGGGGTCAGTTGTTGGGGCCCTATGTCGTTGTCGTGGACAGTTACTTGGGATCTTTCCAGTTCTAAGTTCAATTGTGAAACAAAGTCCTGATGAAACTTGTGTATGTCACTTACGCTCATTATGAATATGAAAAGTTTTATGCGGATCTAATGAATGCATTGCAATTTCCTTTTATATACATGTAGCTAACATTTGTCACAAACACGGAAGGTGGAAAGTTGAAGCAACCTGCCAATAATCGTTTATTGGTTGGACAAATGGCTGCTAGAAATGATTTGGAGGGCTTTATCAAGCCTTCATGGACGTTCTGGGAGGTTATGCAAAACCTCCTAACAATAATAAACATGGATGAATCTTCAAAATTCGATTCAATACGAGTGCTTATTCACAATTCTTCATTGTTGCTTGCGAAACTTATGGAGGAGCTTGTGTCACATGCATCTGGGGTTTATGTAAGTCTAAGAGCGCACTCCCAATAAGTTCATGGGCTGTTTTCTATCAGATTGTTTATTTATTTTGTCGACAAATATCTTTCAGGCTGAGCTTGAAAGTGTCATTGGTCAGATAATTGTCGCAACATCGTGTAGATTCACTCGAACAAATCAAAGCCGTACTTGGAATACTGGGAATGGCTCTCCAGATGCAGTTTGTTTCACTGTTGATCAGCCAGGTGTATCCGTTTTCGGTTGCTGTATCTACTCCGGCACTGGAACATATGAATACGAAGTAGAATTATTTCAGGAGGTAATTGTTTAACCCAGCTGTTGTTTCAACAATCAACAATTGTTCCCAGGGTTGAATTTACTGTTGCATGATTTTCCAATTTTCAGGTTGATGAGCTTACAATAGAAAATTGTGATCAACCGAATCCAAAATGGACAGCGGTTGAAATTACGAGAGGCAGTTTTGACTCTGATGAATGCATAGGAGATATTTCTGAAATACGTTTCCCAAAACCCATTCCTTTAAAGGTAACAGGAATTATTAAATAATTTATTGATACAAACACAGCTAGTTAAATAATTTAAATTGTCATGCTTATAGCCGGGTACCAAGTACGCTATTCGTTTAAAAAACCATGGGGGTAGAACATGTAATGGTGACGGTGGGGTGTCTGTGCTACGTTGCTCGGATGGAACTACGTTCACATTTAGTTCCTGTCCTTTAAGTTTTAATGGTACGAATCAGATCCGCGGACAAATTCCTCATCTTTTATACTTTCGGTAAAATAAAAATTAATCATACAGTACAGCCGAAAAATGTTGTTACGAGTTTCCGAAAAATTTATATTGAATCCAGAAACCCGGATGATTCCGACGCGCGACAAAAGGCAAAAGCAGTTGCAGAAATGCAGGCTAGAAAGTGTGCACTGAGGGCTTGCACAGCGGTTTTTGAAAATGCGAAACGAACAATGGAAAACATCAGCATCTGTGATAAGATCCCTGACTTGTCGTCCAGTTCACTCGTCACTACCTTGCTTCCTTCTCTTTTGGCTCATTTACCACATCTAGCCATGTCTGACCCAAGGGTACTTTATTTTAGTTGATACACTATATGCATGCTAAAATTTGAGGGAGATGTTAAATGACCGGTACATTTGTTTTAGAGCTCGGTCGAGTTACTTCAATTAATCAGTTTGCTACTTCCGCCTGTATCTGATTTAAATAACAAGATGCTCACCGCAAAAAGAGAGACTGGAGACGACAAGGAAACAGTAATTCCTCGTAAAAGCCTGGGACCTGAAATGACCAATCCGGGAACTTTTTATTCTTGGGTTGAAAGCGAACATCCATACAAACCTGCAGTTATTGCGCATTACAAGTGAGAGCTGTTGTGGTTGAGATTTAACCCTATTTTTATGTATCTAGTCAACAAAAACAAAAAAGTCTGATTTTGCCGCAAAGCCTACTCTCTCGTTATGTACAAATTATACGAAGCATATTTGCTTAAATGCTGTTTATTTTTTCGTTATTATTATTTTTATGATTTTAATTTGGTAGCTTAGTCAGCCATGTGGATTTTTGCTCTGTACCTGATCTCACAGCTTTAAAAATAAATGGCATTTTAATTTGTGTATTGTTTATCATTTGCTTATTTTTGTTCTCCGTTAGTGTCAACAAATCTGTTGTTTTGGTTTAGTTGGCATTACTTTATTTTCGACCCACTTTTTGTGTTGCGACGGTCATGTTATGAACGACTCTTGATTTCTACTTTATGAATGTGCTTTCAAAAATCAAAGCATTATGATTTCCTTATTTATTTTTCTGTGAGTAACCTGTATAGCTCCAGCCTGGCATGTGCTTTACCAAAAATACAATTAAAAAAGGCAATCGAATAGTTGTGACAATAATTTTCAAAAATAAGTTCAAACAAGAATTTACAAAAGATGATGACCACGTTAAGACCTTCGCGCTAGGATTGAATGCTAGCTTCCTTTTTCGTTCTTGCATTCCACACTAAAGTTATGCATATTTTATTTAGGGTAACATTTCCACCATCAGTGCAACTGATGACAGTAGAATTCGATCCGAGGTGCAGTACTGCCCAGGCAGAAGATAGTGTTCGAATGTATGTCCCATACGGGGCTACAACGTCAATCACTACAAATTTTTCGCCCCCTCAACCTGTCCGCCAACAAAGTCAACCTGACAACGTTGGGAATTATATTCGTCCTGCATTAGTTCACCATCCTGATGGACCGTCGGATGATCCTCACTGTATGTTCTCATACATTCCTTTAATGGAACGATTCACTGGTGGCGAAAACTGGCCTAAAAAAGCTGTAATTCTGCCAGGTAAGCATTTACCAACAAAGAGACCCTCGCCCCCGAGTAATGTAGAAATACCGAGAACTGCAAAAAACCCTAATAATGGAAAGTAAAAATGTATATTAAGCCTTTGTGTTTGCTCATGTTTCTCAGGAAATGAAGTTCTCTTCTCCTTGGAAACTGCGTCAGATTACGCTCGAGCTGACAAACAGCATTACTTCGGCTTCCGTTGTTTGGTCACAGGATTCGAATGGAAAGAGTGCTTTGGTCTTGCCCGTCTAGAAATGGAGCTTGCCTATTTGGGTGGGTTTTGTGCACACGAGTTGATAAAAAAGGATCTGGTTCTTCCTCCCGTTTCCGGTAAGCTTCAATTTCTCTCATGATGTTTGTCAAGAATAGATAGCTCCTCGACGAGTTTATTATATTTTTCCTTATAAATGATATGGCTTCCTATGTATTACTTCTCACAGTGGAGGAAGTAGAAACATCATTGGAGACGAGTGTTTGTGACGAAAAAATGATCGACATATGCCTCAAGCATCATGCACTTTTTGCCAAGGGAATCGGACTGGAGTATTTCCCAGGAGTTCAGGAGGCTCTGGATGGCATTGTTCCTTTAAGGTATGGGCAACCAAAGTTTATAAAAAAATTAATGCTTCCATTACAAAGTTATTTTTTCTCATTGTCATCATGAATCACACCTGCGTAATCACAAGTAACATATGAAGTATGACATAATGAGAGAATATTTCTTCATAAAAAAGTACTTGATTATCTTTGTTGATTATCCAACCACTCAAAAATCTGAAATCATGAAGCCGTCTCTTACACACTTAACGTAAATGCACCATGTCAATCACTCAATTCTTCTGCACGATGACCACCTGTCGAATCTCACACGTTGCTTGAGGGGTTGATTGGTTAACCTCAGCGACTCTCAGACGCTTCACAAAATATATTATTATGACTGTCTTCGTGAAGCTACTTACTTTATAGCATATGTTCCTTCTCCTTCATGTGTGATATTTTTCCCTTTCCGTGTCACTACTTGTACGTCATCTTTTGACATATTTGTTTGCGGTTGGATAGGTTAGTGAACGCGCGCAAAGATCCACTTCTCTCATTTCCTTTTCTATATCAAATGAACTCATCAGAACCACAGAGGAGTTTAATTCTGGTCAGGAGTAATATCCCTTTTACATTTTCCCTCTCATGTTACTTGTTTTACCGAGTTGAGAAATATGATATGCCAGGATTATGATGATAATACCAAATGTCTACTTATGGTTCCGCGAGGATGTTGTACTCTGCGCGTAATTCGGATGAGTGATAACGTCATTTAGGAAAAAAAACTTTGAAAATGATCCTGATGTGGGAATCTTATGCCCAAGTATTAAGGAAGGAAACCTGTCTTCCTATGAAAAAATGCTACTTATGTAACAATAATGATAACGTTTAAGATTGTATTACCTTCCGTTGTAAAAGTCATCCTCCATTTATCCTAAATGTGATTCTCCTTAACGCTTTGTGTACCGTGTGCATCCTTTATTATCAAATTTAAGGAAAATGAGCATATATTTTCCCTTCTATGATGCTTTAAAAAGGATACCATAAGGTTTTAATCCATTATCTCATAAATGAAAGAGACAGAAGCAGTTCAAGTTCCAAACAAATCGTAACTTTAGCCCATGTGCAGACAAGTGTTTTTGTTTGTTTTCCTAGATTTATTGAAGCTTTGAGAAGTGGATGTGTAGCAACTCAAAAATGTTTCTCTGCAACAATTTGAGTGTAACGAAATTTGTGAGAACGTTGACTTAAAATTGAAAATAATTATTGAGAATGATGTAAAATTCCAACGTGAAATTCTTCTAGACCCTTTCTACAATATTTCGAGCGTCAATGCAATTTTATCTCGAGGAGGTATCGTACCACAATTTCCTTTGCACGAATGAGCGTACAGAGTGTCGTAAAGTTTTGGGTTCGGAGGAAGATTGCTATTAAACTTAATCGTTTAAAACAAACGGCACACACAACTTTTAACAAGGTTACCTTTACCCTATTTGTTTTAAGTATTTCACATGATCAAAATTGAGGAGAATGATTGGATGTACTAATGCCCCTCAGTAAGTTTCCATTGTTCAAATCGTAAGGTGGTAATAATGACGAGTTGACTTATGAATCCGAGAAATGTCACTAGCAAACAAATAACAAGAAAGGACGTTGCATAAAATTCAGATGACCAAGCCCTTCCACACATTATCAAATAAAGATCATTTCCGTCAGAGAACCGGAAAAGATCCCCAAGCATACAAACTTATATGCCATGTATCCTTCTCATCGTCAATGAGTTCAACCTGAAGCTTAGTTAAAAATGATGGATGCACTTACAAGTTTTCACATCATTACTCTGTAAAATTTTTCATCCCGTGAAACGCTGCGTAACGAAGGCGAAGGTTGGGTCAAATATATTATATGATTTTATTAGTGGTTCATAAGCCATCTTGAAGTTTTCAATTGGGGTTTCAGTAAGATTCCGAATAAGTGACAGATTAGAACCAGATGTTACACCGTTTCAGGGCTCTTCACCGGCTAAAGCTTGATGACACAAGTTTGTTATTCCACAATCGATCAATGCCTATCTGTTGATTGCTCACTTTAGCAGAAGTGGAAGGACACATCCCATTTCTAGTTTTCACCACTGTGATCTAAATCAGGATCCGCACTTGCCTCATCTTTCTTTCATGGAACGTCAGTAAAAGATTTTTTTGCTGTGGAAGGACATGAGACGTGAAACGCTGGTGACAGAAAAAATATTTCAAGTACGAGATAAAATGACAGTCAAAAGTGCTTATTGTACATGAGCGGATTTCCGTTGCGGTGAGATTCTGACTTGTTAAAAAAAATTGAGAAAAAAAATCTCATATGCATGGATTCATTACAGTCGTACTTAAATGTTGTGGCAAAACATTTCGATTTTGAATTCCTTTGTGTGGGGGATACATGCAGCGTAAAACTTTGACAATGTGAACCTCCCATATTTATTGGCATGCAAGAAGCGTGTGTGAAAAAGTACGTCTTTTTTGACGCTGTCATTTTAAGAGCTAAATGGTTATACGTCGAAACTCTTTGGTTTCATGTCATGGCTACCAAGTAGATAAACGCCTCCATAAAGATTTATAAATAGTCTTGTCCTTGTCATCTAAAAATTTATGCCTTGATGCAATAGCCGTATGCATTTTTGCGTTTTTTTTGTATTATTAATAAATCATCCTGCGCAGAAAAGACAAGAGTTGTAGTTTCTCACTTGAGTTTTATTACTGCTGACAGTATATATTTGATAATGCGCATTTAGTAATATATATAAATTAAAAGTCTGACTCGATCATCATTGTCAAAAGTGAGGATTACTAAAGTAAACCATCGTTTATATATTAATCTATTCTAATAAACTTGAAGTACGATTTGAGGACCTAGCTACAAGTGCGTGTATCGGATGTACATAAACAAATACATAATATTCATATATTATTTACTCTCAATATATATAACACAGTTACAAAACCATTATTTACAAAGATTCTAAGAAACTTTTTATAAATCCACCTCATTTGCATATGGCTAGGTTAAATTTCATGAAGAGAAACGTACCGTGGTGAATAATATAAAAATTATCAGAAAGTATGAGTTTCTCTTTGGACATTACTTTGATATATATATATATATATATATATATTAAAGTTGACTTTTCCCTTCCATCTTACTTGACCACGATGGGATAGAAGGGAGAGGACGCTTTTGCGTGTCCGATCCGCCTATTCCGTTACCACTTAGCAAGTTAGAAATCATCTTTGGATTGCTACAAGAGTCTACACTTGACACTGAGCGTTTTAATTTATCTGATGGTAATCTCTGTCTGGGGTCCCCTGCTTCAAGGTCATTCACGTGAATGATTTTCACTGGGGTTGTCACTCTCGTTGCAAGAGAAGGATTTGAGGAGGATATTTCATTCTCCCTGATTTTGCCAAGGAGTCTTGGCGAGCTGTGGAAACTGCTAGAATGTGGGATGTTGACTGGTGGTGGAGGAACTGCGATTGTGATGGTGTTTTTATGAGAGAGGGAAATTGGTGTCTTTGATGGGCTAGCTTTTTTCACTGGTGATGACGTAGTCGACTTGGATAGACCACCACGTGACTGAGGATTATTGGACAGCTCTGCGTACACATGGGTTTGAACATCTTTGGGATCGGTGTATTCGCAAAGGATAGGTGCACCATGTATTGATGGGAGTGGAGCCCTCATGCCACCCAAGAAACTACTCTTGGGGGAAGGGCGCTCTCGATTTTGAGGCAAAGGATTTGGACTAGGAATTTTGCCATTGGGTGTGGTTACAATGACCCCATTCTTTTCTTCAGATGGATGTTGATGAGTGAGTTCGGAGTAAATATGCATGGAGGAGTCGGAAGGATCAGCATACTCACAAAGTGGAGCAGTCTTTGCTTTATTCCTAATCTGAGCATATCTTTGAATGAGAGGTACTCCGATTGGGGGAGAAGTAGCGGGGAGTGGGGGAGGAGTGTCGCTCACCGGGCTTGATGTGTTACTGGCGGCATTACTACTCTGAAGAATGTGACAGTCTGATCCTCCAATTGATACACTAACTCCAGCAGAGCTCACTTGTGCCACAGGGGAAGAAGAAGTGGAGGGGAGAAGGCGAGCTGTGGACGCTGTGGTGGATTGCCCATTACACATGGTCACGTCAGGAGGACTAGATAAGGCGGAATTAAGCTCCTTAACTTGAATCAAGTCATACAAATGGTCAATAGTTTCTTTCGCGTCCCAGAATGAGTCAGGTCGAGAGAGCTTCTCACGAAGACCTTCTAGCACCTCACTGCTGAGCTCGGTTGGCATCGTTTGGACACCTTTATCCTCCATCGCGATATCTTCAAGGAGCATAGATCTCGGTCGGGCAGATGCATTTTGATGCTTGAACACAATATCAGCATACTCTCCTCCACTCATCGATTTCGCCATAACAGACTTTTTCCCTTGAGCATGCTCCAAATCCTGGTGTGGACTATCTGGAGGAGACTTCTTTCTAGGCGTTTTCTTTCTACATAGGAACACACACATTGTGATGAGCAGTGATGCAATGATGAACACTCCCATCGCAGCAATAAAATAGGCAAGAACTCGAAGTCTATTTCGAAGTTGAGGTCGGCCTGGATTCGTGTCATCGTGACTGGTTCCTTCAACCTCACTCACATCATTAATACACATGTACACTTCCGTGTCACACAAAAGATATAAAGCATCGTTAGGAAGGAGATTAGAGTCTGACGTGTTCAGATGGCCCGTGCTTTGTAAGCAGTCCAATGCTTTTTCACTAACTCGGCATCTGCTGTTGTTTAAAATCTCTTGGTGGAACCACAGCCGAGACCCGTTCATCGATAATAAAGAGGAGAGCGTATTGCCACAATCACACTGATGCAGAAATGCGTTAGCTGTCACTGTTATGAAGTTGGTTTCACTACTCCCTGTTGCAATAAAGTCACGGTCCACGTGTTTCCAGCTATTATCCGAGATATCCACAGACGGAACAACTGTCTCACTGTAATGGCTCAAGTCAATGCCTCTTCGCTTTACTTGCTTAAATGTGTTATTTGAGAAAACCATTTGTGACCACATCTTAATTGAGAAACCGTTGGATTCCACAGTTTCAAACAGGGAGTTTTGCCACGTCACCGTGGCCACGGAACCGCTAAATGCATGCTCGTCAAGCATGCTCACTGTCGAGTCCACCCATTGCATTCTATTCAAAGCGGAAGCTACTCCATTCGGCAGAATGTTGACAATTGTTGAATTGTGGACGGTCAAAGTGTCGATAAAAGTTTCATTGTAGAATGCTCCTGAATTGATATTGTGAATTTTGCAATCTTGAATCGTCACTTTGTCCAGTTTGAGCGAGTAAATGAAGCGCTTCTCTATTGTTTGTATGTCACATCCTCTCAGCCTTATGCTGTGCACATAAGACGGAAAGGCTTTTGTTGGCAGAGTGTCGATTTTGCAATGATTTATCAAAATCGAAACTTGGTTCGGACCCACCTGGTTGTACGACTCTGAATATTTTTTTTTAAAAAGGGAAAAACAATAAAAGGTTAGAAATTTTAATTAACTCAAAAAGGGTTTCACATGCACCGATGAATATTATTATGAAAGCTTTAAATGCAAAAATCCCTTTTGCGTGTTGCACAACCACATCCTCCAATCCATATTCATTTGTGAAAATTTGAATATAATCTTCGGAATAAAACGAAACGGATGGATGCATTTTACGATCTAACATAATTCATCATTTCTACAAGAATAAATTATTTCCTAATATTGAAATGAACATAAGAGACTTATCACATTTCCAAGTTCAATGGCATGACACATGCATGTGTGGAAATCGACATGAAAACGGAACTGTTACAAAATCCCTATGCTATAGATGATGATACAAAGGATGTGAGTGAGAATATATGAATTGCAGTAAAACTTTTGTGCAAGTTGTGAATTCTATTCACCATTGTTTTGTTCAACCCTCGTTGCAGCACAAGTGTTTTGCTTCATTAATGTAATTAGGGAAGATAAGATGATTACAATAGCATTACCTAACACAGGAGCAAAATATCCCTAGAAGCAATGAGAGAGAGAGAGAAAATGAACAAAAAACCTCCTCTTGCCGCACTACCTTCTTCCTTTTGCATTCATTCCTTTTGTGTTTTTGTGCCATGTAAAGGAGTACGACGGATATAATGTGGTTACACTCTTGTGCAGAGGTGCCGTGCCCTTTTCTACTCGTAAACATTCAAAACTTTGTTACGGAAACAAATAATGAAGCACGTAAGACAGGAGAGAGTTTTTATTTTTTTGAAGAAAAAAAAATTGTGGGAAATTTTTTGGTATTATGTCAGTGCTCTCCTGTGAGACAAGCTTGTTTGTTAAAGAAAGCGTTTTTTTATTCACTTTATTATGATGAAAAGAAACTCGGCAAAATAATATGATTCCATGTAATTAAATTGTAAATTGGAGGAAAAAAGAGTGGATGTTATAATATGGTTAGTAGAGAATGGGATGCGGTATTATGAGAAACAAGATTTCGGTTGAATGGCTGGTTATGATTTTAAGTAGGTGTTGCTGGTGAAGTTGAAGATGCTCAATGTTGGAGAGATGATGTTGGCGCCCAGCTGGTAGGAAAAAGCTGACATCAATCAAGAAAATATATGTTGCGTAGGAAAACACTCGAGTATGCACGAACCTTCTTCTCTCTCGACACTTAACTAAAGTATGATCATTTGAAGATAGCACTCACCTTTCTTTTCGAATGCCGAATCTTGCACAGTCAAATTAGAAATGTTATGGAACTCCACTTGGAAGTGGGATCCGTCCACAGCGTGAAGAAACCGGGAGTGAAGGACTAGTCTAGAACAATCTTCAAATCTCCAAGTCCAACGCTCGAAGACAGAAGAGGGATTATTGTCGCGGCCTGGTGACTTTAGATGAGCGACCTGAAAGAAAAAATTACAAGATTTTTATTAGTCCAACAATCATCCACCTTTCTACAATCATTTTAAGTATCATTTTGGATTTTCAATGTTCGATTGGGAGCACTGGCATTTTCTTGATTTATAAAAGAAAAAAACAGAACATGTCATTATCATGCCTACATTTTGAGCACGCAGTACACCACATATTCACCTAATTTGGCTTTAAATCCCCAATTTTTGTAATGGTTTTGGATATATTCCCAATTCCATTTATCTTTTATCAGTGAGGCTCCTGTGGTTTGAGTAACCGTAGACTTGTTACGTTACAAACCACTTGTGAATGTTTTCGATGCCAAAAGTGCTGTACTTTTCTTTTACAAAACATCCATAAGAAATAAGAAAGACACAGTTCCGAATATCAAGTAAAATGATTCGCTGCACCAACTTGGAATTCGTTTCGCCCAGCCGGAAACCACATAAGAGTATGAGAATAAATTATCATCTATATGCATTCTTTCACGTAGTGTACGTAGCTTTCAAGCTAAAATGTCTTTCATGCAAATTGAACATGTTTGCAGTAAACACTATGCCGAGTACGTATTCTCAATTTACACATCACGTTGAGTTCACTCAAGCCCATACAAATTGTCAAAACTTAATGGCAATCATAGGACAAAAAATGAATGGGAGTGACTTTAAACTATAAAAGAAATGATACGTAGTGGATTTAGTCTAGCGGTTGGCGAAATTGTTTATTCCCCTTACAAAAAATATTTTTCCCAAAGAAATCACTGGCGAAGGAGGACAAAGACATAAAGCAAATCCAAAACGCCGCTCCATTGATTTGGATTTTGTGTGAAGTGGTAGCGATGCGGTAAGCACACAATCGGATTTTCTGTTCATTGAGTAGATTTTGTTTTATCTTTTTACAAGCTTGCAACGTACATTAGAAGTGTGGAGGCTGCCATGATAAATTATAAATAAAGTTGACTTCAACAACTCAAGTCATTCAACTTGGGCATTGAGACTGAGTGAGCCCAGTTGAGAAGCAGAAGGAAGAAAGAAATAAGTAAAAAGTTCAAGAGGGCAAAAGAACAGCTACTGCCGACAACTTACTATTTCATCGGATAACATTCCAGAGCAGACATTTTGTAGCCTTGCTTCGAGCCACAGAAGAAGAAAAAACAAATGCATTGCTGTCAGCCTGCAGCAGCTAATTTTTTTACTACCATGAATACATGTACAACCCGCTATTATAAAGTAGATTACTGGAATGATTAAGAAGGATAGATGGATGAAAAAGTGAGCGCTGCACTCTATCTTTGTTTGGGGATATTGAAACTTGAATTTTTTTCTTCGCTTCATTGTCGTGTGTGGCAAATGAGTTGGTATCCAGCTTGTATCCAACATTCTTCTTTGTGAGTCATGATGATCATGACACTCACTCACACATTGTGGCAATATGCTCCATTCTCAATAATTTACTACTCATGCTCCATTTTATCTGCATCTCTTAAATTCCCACATGAAGTGTTCCATACAAGTTCCGAAATAAGTATATGCATAATATGGGCTTTATAAATCTTGAGAATAAATATTTCCGCCTGTCTACAATTTCCTATTCTAAATCCCTGTATTCCAGACGACTCAATGGAATTAGCATATTTAATGCATGCTTTATGGTTTCTTGTGCAACGCTTAATAAGGATATTATGTAGAGTAGGGTTGATTCACAAAAAGAAAAAAGTGTCCTTGCTTTTCATCTTGCTTGCACTTCTTTACGACACACGCTGCCCATTAGACTTTTGAATGGAATACTATCTGCTTCCCATGTAAACTACTCATATTAAGCTAATCTGACTTGAACCTTGTCAATCTATACTCCTCCTGGAGTAATGGTGTACACGGCTCCTGTTGAAAAGTCATCATAAACCATATGATTGTTTTCCACTCACACTCCCAAACTTGCCTTCTCACACAGCCATTTTCAGACAATTTCATTTCATTTCCCTTTCTGGATACCATCAAAGTTTGTATGATATGGAATGTGGGTGGACTACTGGAATGAATGAACCAAGTTAGCTCTCGTTATAAGGGCAAATGATCAATGGCAGCAATGTCATAGTACATGCACAACAGGCATAGTTGTGTGTAAATGTTCCAGTTGGAATCTCTGAATGAATGAAATTGCATGCAGACAAGGATGTCACTTTGTCTATATTATTGTTATTGTCATCACAAGTTTTGCTGGATACGCTCCCGTTGAGTTACAGAGTGCAACAGCAGATAGGAACATGCACGTGTGCAAGCTTTGCTCACTCATCTTGAATACATGATGTACCTATTTAGTGAGAAACAATAATGAGACAAAATCACACAGCTCTCTCTATATCTCCATCATAATAGCTAATGATGATAATAGGAGAGGGAAATGTGGTAGCAGAGAGGATCACGACACTGCTTCTATTTACCAGGGGAAAGATAATGATGAAATTGTTGGAATCATTATTCAAACAGTTGATATAAAGATTAGGCTGATCCCTAATGTTTCATTGAGTGAGTGACTGCTGACTTAACTTGGACTGAGGGAATGTAAAGTATGCTTGTGCAAGATGAGCCAACTTATGCAAAAGAACGTGAACTTAAAATGTTTTATACAACAGCTCTCACCACCAAACTACTCCATGCACACATCCGCTGTTTTTTCAAACCCTATTGTAACACTTTTTTAAGCAAACCCTCTGCATCATCATCCAAACTTTCAGAGAGGAATGAGAGAGGAGAGCTGTTGCATTTCCCAAATCTTGATTTCTCCTCTCACTTTTGCCGTCATCCAAAAGTCTTGGCATAAAAAAATGTGGAAATGACAAAACACAAAGGGATTCTGTTAGAAGCACGTAAAATATTGTGAAGGTTGTGCTATTAGGCAGGCAGCAAAAGCATATTATTTTTTTTGGTTTCACTTGTTTTGTGCGTGCACTCTTTCCACACGACTCTTTCCAATGGAGTCAGTTTCTCAGACATTATTTCCTCAATTTGAGAGAAGGAATATCACCAAGTTAACATCAAACAACTTGCATCTTCCATCCTCTCTCTTGCTCTTCATGTTTGCCTTTTTTTCAACGTTTTTTTTCGTTTGTTTTTTCTTGACGAAACGACGAGGACGACGCTTCCACTTGAGTGCAAGTATCGAAAATGCTCTTGGCTCTTTTTGACTCCTTCCAAACGTCCAATTGGTTTATCTCTCCATTTATTTACAATTCTTTGGTTGTGTGTGTGACGCTCTGTGTCAATGTGTATTTTAAGAACGTTTTCCTCCCATACAACCAAAACCATTGGGTTTAGGTTCGTCCATGGGAAAAGATTGCAACTTGGATTTTGAGCTTCTTTCACTTTATTTATCCTTTTTGGTCATTCAAAGTGAATGAATCCTTTCTCTGTTTCATGCTCACTATATGTGTCCGTCCGTATAGCCGCTATACGTAACACTAGTGAAATTGGATTAGGCTCAATGTAGCGTATTTGTGTGAATGGCAGATTGTAAAATTCCTCTAATTGTGTAACCTGCATCTCAACACATGGGATTTCCTCTCTGATCTAGAATTCATGAACTGTGTTCCTTGTCTACATTTATAGGTTGTTTGCTGATACTCGCATGGTAAAAGCTTGCACATGGTTGACATCGTGACCAATCTCTACTTATTTCCAACCAAATGTATAAACTATCTAGAAAATCCTTACCTGAGCTTCATTGTCGCATCGACACTTGACAGTGATCCAGTTTGAGGATTTACGTTCGCAAAAACAACCATTATCCAAATGTTCACACTCTTTGTGTTCAATCACCCAAGAAAATTCTGTTGTTGGTGGGGACCCATTTGTGCCAATATTTGCAGCTCTGAGTCCACCCTTTTCTGCACCAGAGATACGGATTTCGCCGGTGGATGCCCCTTGGCATAAATTACTCAGTGAGATCATAAACAAAAACCAAAGCATTTTGGTTGATAGTGTGTTGCTAACATCCGGCTTGTTCCCTTTCCTCCTTGTCACATGCTCTCTTTCATGTCGCACATTTGCCGAAATGAATAAACTCCTCGTTTTGTGTTTTGCCATTTCTAGACTCTTCTTCCAATGATGGCTTATTCACATATCGAATCAATTTGTCATCATAAAAGGATTTAAACTACAATTTATTCCACACTCATATCCTATTCATTGCAGTTGACAGTATATCACTCAACCACAACCTGACTCATTATTCCATGTAACAACAAACTGATGACAATTTTACTCCATATTTTCACTCCCTATAAATATGTACAAAATGTGAGAAAAATATATTTATCTGAATGTCGACGAATGGTTATGAAAGAATTAATTAATACAAATATCCACTCTCCAGTCTATTCTCAGTCAAAGTGTTATATAAAAATGAAGGCGAGTGGAAGATACACGTTTTTGTTCAAGCAGAGGTTCGGAATGAATAATGAAAAAGAACCATGTAACAAACATGTCAACTCTTACATTCGTTGCCGATATCATGCGGTCCCTTTTTTCTCACTGTGATACTTATTATTATTATACTCTATCACCACTTGTTCACTGTTTTGGTAAGAGATGGGTTGATTTGATGGGTTGTTCCTATAACTGTTCTCATTTTGGTTTTCCTTTCCTTCAACCTCCCCATCATCACATCATCCACTCAAGAGAGTCACAAAGAGTGAGAATTTTTGTAAACTTATCAAAGAGTCAGAAAGGTGTTCACATTCGTAAGTGTGACTATGACTAATGAATGTACAAAATTCAAATGATGATTAGTATACAATGTGGCTATGGTGTTGGTTAGATGTATGTGTGTGTGTGTGTACTGTGTAGATATAAAATATGAAAGTGATTTGGTCGGAGTGAAGCTCAAGTCGACGTGGAAAAAACTTTAACGGGTGTAATTTAGATAAAGTGTAATCACAACAGAAATATTTGCCTCTGACTGATACACATAAACAATGGTTTAGGGAAAGCACAGAGGCACGCAGTTTGAAAACAAATTTTTACAAATTGATAATAATATAGTACGCTTTAAGTGTACAAAAAAACCCAAGATGAGATGTCATATATGCACGCAAGTTTTCACTAAAAATGCATACTGTGCGGATTTGTGAGTAGAGTAGGAAAAATTCCCATGACTGAGCAGCTAACGTTGAACGTGAAAAAAATCTGATCACAAAGGATGAATTATTTTAATGCACTTGTTGTTGTACAATACCTACTCGGAGTGAAGAGTCCTGGTGATATACTGTAAGGAGAAGTTTTTATTGAATCAACTCGTGTTTTCTTCTAATATGACATCGTAAAAATTTATCAACACGTCCTCAGTTCTCATTTCATATCAAATCTTTCATTGCAACACGGTAAATGGGCGAGGACTGGTGATATCTCATACAGTCTCATTTAACTGTTGAGGGAAGACAGGTCATATATTGATATTAATTGAGAATGTTAATGTCTCCACAGGAAGCGGACATGGTTTCAACTTGATTCATATATAAAGCTCTCATGCTGGGGGAAGTTGGCTGTTGATAATTAGCACCTGTTCATTACTATTAATGGATCTCTGATTTCATTTTCATTGCCGGTGGCTCTTATATGACTTGTAATGAATATTTCATTGAGGAGCATTCCTTTTTCTTTTATCTTTTTGGAATGAAGAAAGTAAAGCTCATCCTTTGAAGTAATGTGTGTGTGGAGTGAGTGACATATTCTCTGTTCTGCCCTGGTGGTGTTGGTGACAGTCAACAGTAGCTTTTCATATGTTGTTTTATTCATACAGCACGCTGAGCAAAGCTAAAGGCAACATTGGGCACGCTATTTTCATGTATTTCATCTTATTGTTTTAGAATCAAAGAAAAAAAGTCATAGAATATCGAATACTGGGTAAACATGTCAGCATTCACGCTCTTTCATTTCAGGATTCCTCAAAGTAACTTGTTTTTTTGGCAACGCATATTTATTAAAAATGTTGGGTGTACACTTTGGAAAAGTGTTACGATGCACTTTGCTCCGCGGGTGAGAGCAGCTCACGTTTCACATTTGTGCATGTCTGTGCAAAATAGTTGTGTATTTGGAAGAGCTTTATAACAATTCAACTCTCGCCTCGTTCAAACGCTCCAATTCTTCACTTGATGTTATATAATTTAAGCACACGCTACGTTGGAAATTAGTGTTGCACACTGTAGTCACAAGTGCAAGAGTTGCATGCGAAATGGGATATAACTGCAAATCTGCAAATTATTCACCTTTTATGGGGATAAAAGTTTCGGTATAAGTTTTCAGCTGAAAAGATTTATCTAAAGCTTTTTTGGGTTGAGTTGACGATGAGAATTTAATGGAGTCGGGTAAATGGGGAAAATAGTTTTTTTCTAAAAGAAAAGCAATCTTGTCGAGACGACTGTGATGATAATTCTGGGAAATGTCTTTGCTCTCGTGGTGGATAATCTAGCATAAGAAAAAGGCACACATTTACACAGAGAGCAAGTAGAAATAAAAGCAATCTCTCCTCCAATACATGAAACACCTCCCAACTCACTCAAGACGAATACTCTGGGATTAAGATAGATTGCTGTAGAACGCACTGAATCTTCATTTCCATGAACAAGTGGTACTTCTCAAGTCGCACTTTCAAGTGTTTGCTGTTGCACCAGCACGTTAAAATCTCACTTGATCATTGTCATTATATCCTCCAGTCAAATTTCCCATGACACAGTAGCAGCTTTTATTGTCCTGTTTTTCTTCAACACAACTTCACTCGCTATGCATTTTTGTTGTACAGGAAAGAACTTGACTGAGCAAGAACAACTTAACGAACAAACAGAAATGTACGAGAATCACGGGAAGAAAACAAACGTACAGATAATCCTCCACCTGACGCTTGACTAAGCCCTTGATTTAGTTCACAACTTGACATAAACTTTTTATCCCTTCTGGAGAATGCCACGTTTGGATTTCTCTCGAAACCATCCAAATGATCCCCTTAACGAATCAAGTTTCTCGGGCTACATGTTCTCAACACTTTCCCGTATTTCTAACAACTTCTCCGCTCCAATTTGTGTGATTCGGAAATAAAGTGATAAGCAATAACTAAGACATTGCTTCAAATCAGTTTTTACATTTCCGCTAAGAAAAAATAACCCTTACTGAGGCAGTTTTGCAGAGTCGTTTTCAAACTAAACGGGGTTTTTCAAAAAAAAAAAAAAATATAACTAGACGTACACATAAAAAGGCACTGAGGGAGGAAGAACGGCTTTAAGAGAAAATCTATACCACCGTCTGCCTTGCTCGGAGGCTAATGTTCAACTAAAGGTTTTGAAGCTGCATGGTTCTGAAATGTTGATGAAAACATTTCTCGCACTCACTTACCCCTCTGCATGTACGAAACAACATGCATGACTTTTGTAACATACAACTCTTCTCTCTGCTCTTGTGTGAGTTCTCCTGACTCAAAATATACAGTAAATGCAGAGCACTCAAAGGGGAATATTATTTTGTACAAGTAGTGGCAAGAATTCGTTTTGTTAGCATCTCACCATGAGTAAAAGTTGGTTGGTGGTGAACTTGGTAAAGATATAAAAATATATATATGACATGCTATATTACAACTTATGCACAACACACATGTTCATGAAAATACAAGTTAGCCCATCTTCACTGATTGTTATACTTCTCTCCCTGCTCAAGTTCCTTTGCTTTTTTGTCTCTTAAAAGTAAACTGTGAGTGAGCAGTGAGCTCAGAGAATTTCTAAAGAAAAGCAACAAGACTCCAAGCTTTTTCTACTTGTTTTAGTGTGGTCTCTCGGACAGAACAAGAGAGTCTCTCGGTACAAAAAATTGTGATGTGTATAAAATTGTATGAAAATGTATCTGAAGAAATGACGGGGATAGCTGCAATTCACAACTCACAAGCTTTTTGCTTTGTCCTCCTCCCTACCTAACTATATTGCATTACACGTATTATCTATGATTTTTTGTCTTTCTTATTTTTTCTCTTTCTATCTCAAGAAATCAAGTTTGATGATGTACATATTACAAACCTTGAACACATATAAAGCTAAAGTTACACGGACACCGACTAACATGACTTGAACTACTGATCAAGAAGGAAGGCGAGGGAGTGTTGTTGGTATCAGTGGAGCAACTTCTGCTTTCGGCTCTAGTGAAATGAGCACTTTTTTTAGGAAGATTCGACTGCGCTTATAACGTCCTTCTTTTCACTATTATTGTCCGTATTCCATAATAACATTATTTTTTTCATTAGTTGCCCTACTCTCTTGTGATGATACATCTTGTGCGAAGAAAGATGATCATTGTGCTGCCCTTGTTTAAGGGTGAAGTTACAAAACATAAATATAAAACATGATCATCATCACCCTCATTTATAAATATATATATGTATATATTTAGTTTTTGACAAAAACCATCCATCCCCTGTCTTTGCTTAGATTTGACCTTGTTTACACTTTTGTATGGTTGAAGCAAGATTTTTTCGCTCTTTGTGAGAGTGTAACTTGAAAACGCAACTTGTTCGCCGGTTTCTGGTGTACTTGAAGAGATTTTTTTGTGCGGCTGGGTCACTCAAGTCGATTTTAATCTTGATGTCATTGTCGTTACACAAGCTACACAACAAGGAACAAGTAGTCTTGATTTTCCAACCTCATCTCTTTTTATCCCTCTCTGAGAGGCTGACGATGTTGATAAAATAAATGCACTACTAACGTTGGTTCATTTTTCTCTTTAAGCCTCCAAACATGAATTTGAATGATTGACGAAATGAGCACTTATTGAAGACTTGGTTGAGGAACACTCTTCTCAGCTAGTGGTGGTTTGTAGATGACATTCAGCATTCAGGGGTTTTTGAAAGAAGTGGCTCAAAAGCTGTGAGGATAATATGTTGTCCTCTTCAAGTTGGTTGATTTAGCCCTGAATTGAAGTTGAGAAGAAAAAATGACGATATATTATTGAGAGTGTTGGCATTTTACTCTTTTAGCAAACCAACCCACAAGCCAGCGGTGGTGATATTCGGTGGTGGTATGGTATTATGGTATACACAGATATTATAAAATTAAACAAGGCAAAAGGGTTGCATGATTTCATGTTAAGTAACAACTAACGAGACTCCATTGGGAGAACAGTGGTTTGGGATGCCATATAATATATTACGGTCATCAAAAGTGGATTTGTTTTGAGGATATTACCACTGGGATGTGTGAGTATCCCTCCAAACATTTAACAAAGCAGGTTCCCTTTTTCTCTCTCATATGTTCACTCATATGAGAAGGGATGGAGAGGAGATGCGTGTGGGGGGAGAGTGTCTTTTACCTACTCCTCACAGTTGCACTTTTTTCCTATAATATTTATATCTCAAATAATTCTTTGTTCTCGCTCTCGTTTACCTTTAAAAAAACTAGACTAAGGTAGAAATGGAGAGCACACTTGAAGTGTTGTCTCCTCTCTGCAATTGTCTTTGTCTGGCGCACTTTTAGCACTACGCATATGCACATATGATCGGGATCGTGTCGATTCCAAGTTTAATTCCGTGTTTGCCACTATCATTGCATGAGGCAAAGCTGCAAGGTAAAAAAAATACATGGAAGCTGGCGATTCGAATAATAACAGAGAGAAGACCATAAGGGGTCTTGTTCCATTTTACATTTAATTTATCGACTTCTCATGCCCTGCTTGAATCACTGAGCTTCACAGACTTGTTTAAAAGATGAGCTCATAATATTTCTCTCAGTTTTATAACATCCCTCACACGCTCGTACCATTTTGAACCTTTTCAAACCGGCATTTGAAATGTATTACGTGCAAATATCCATTATTAGTATTATGTAGTTTTATGTGAAAATCCTAATCAATTGGGATTCAAATTCTCAAAACTTGTGTGGACAGCGAGTGGACTTATTATCCCAAGTGGAAAAAACTTGAATGCGTTATCCTACGTAATATGCTCACCATGCATAGAACATTTGGTTAATGTATTATTGCACTAAGAGTGATCAAAATCTTTTGCATATGTAAGGCATAATGAAAAAAAAGTCAGCTATAACAGGAAAAAATAAGATTGCAAAAAGTAGGAGAACAACTGCAGCTGCTCTGTCATGCATTCTTTTGTGCCAATTTTTATGCTTCGCTGTGTGAAATGCGTGCACTTTGCCTTATCGTGTGTCAGTCGTCAAGCAATGTAGTCTTTGACGCTGAGCTGTTGCCTTAAATAAAAGAACATCCTAACATATTATATTATCAACTATTTGCTTATGGAGGCAGGAAAAAGAACAAAAAAGAGTGTAATTATCAACTCTTTTTCTCAGATAAAAATTAGCTACGCAAAAAGGGGAAAGGAATATAAAACTTTTCGTGTCAATCTGGACGATGTAAGGGTTATAATCTTCACGACAAGAATAAGCTCTTGTGACATACAAGGCGGTCAAGTTAGTTAGCAAAAATTGTTGTAAAAAATGAGAGGAATAGGCGTTTCTACAGAGAGTTCGCGTATTGAGCTAATTATAACTAACTTCTTGAAACATTTTTTTTGGACGTTTCATCTTTTGACAGATACATTTTCTCATGTGTAATTATTAATGCCAACTTTTAATGAGGCTGGGGCGCCAAGATTACGCCAAACGTTTGTAGGTACCAACTACCACAAAATGACATATTTATGTCGCTGGGCTTGCGATGATTTAACCAAAGAAATGATAAAGCTGTAGTGTGTTAGCAGGAAGTGATAAAATATCCTGAATGAACTTAAATTCTCCTTGAAAGTGAGTCACGTTGAAGAAAAACAAGCATAAAAATAATATTGGTTTGTTATGCGTAAAAACAAACATCTTTCCACCTGAAGCTTTTAATATATTGTCGGTGGGGGACTGCTGCCTCAAAGGATTTTATGACCTTTATGTTTTCCTCTAAATTTTTCAATCCTGTCTACACCGTCTCATGAGAGAGAAAAGTTGTAAAACTTTTGCCAAAGTTGTAAGTCTTCTTTCAACTCAATTAATCTCTGCTTTGTAACGTCAATATGACAGTTTACAATTTGGATCATACTCCTTCCCCTCATCCACATAACTGCCTGGAGTTGAGTATAAATATTCGTCCTGGTTTACCATTTTACATTACCATCCCTTCTTGCAAAAGTAATCCACTAGTAGACATGTGCATGTCTGGCCAAGCGTGGTGACCACAATCAACCCTCAACAAGAGGAGAAAAGTAAATTAAAGTTACTTAACTGAGTTAAAGTCATCACAATTGCGAAAGCAGGTGACAAGACTTCTTTTTTTTATCTTTTTTGTCAAAGTAGACCTCTACAAGATTACAACAGAGCAGAGCATATATTTATTACTTCATGTATCATGCTTGATTAATACCTCATATGTACATGGTTGCCCTAGTGGTTGAAATTTAAAAAAAATCAAGTAATTGAACTTGTTTAAAACGAAATAATGTATTAACACTTTTCATTCCCATCGATCCATCCAATTGTCTTGAGAGGGAATGGGAAAAACAGAAACTCTTGCATGAGAGAATAATATAGGCTCATTGACGAAAAAAAAGAGAACAAAAGTCTCTAAGCACGGTGACATTAGCAAGGCTCTGTATCAATCGCAATGATTTGTGTTTTCGTGAACCAGATCACACAAAGCTTGACTTTATCTCTCTTTTACAATCCTTCATTTCACTTGTCTGCTTGAACTTGGCTTAAAAGTAGGATAGTTTTGATCAAAGAGGTTTTAATAGCCAGTTTGATTAGCGTATACATTTTGGTTCTGCTTTGATTGGTAATTATTGTTATTACTGTTTTGTGATGACTGAAACACAAGACTAGCTCACTTGCTTTAGTTTCAATTACACTCTGTGTTCAACAATGAATGGGCTGGAATATAAAATATATAATAAAAAGCCGGCTTCAACTCTGAGTATAGAGGAAAGTTTAAATGTGTTCTTATTTTCATTACATCCTTTTATAAATCCTTCTGCTACGAGTTTCATTTTCCCCCTGTGATGATGCTAGCATAAAAGGCTTTATTGGTTGATATTAGTAAATACTAGCTGGAGATTTCGAATGAGAATTGATTTAATAATGTCAACCCTCGCTGTAAAAACACTCTTCTGGTTAAGGCTCATCAATGAAGGAAGACATATGGAAAAAATAGAGAGTTAAGTCCGTTAGCCAGATTAAGACTAAACAAGGCTTGATGCATCTCTTGCGAAAAAACAGATTAGTGCAAATGATCCAAAATTGTATGAATGGAGCCACCAAACAAAGCTTAAACATTGCTAACCCTTTTTTACAACTTTCCTGTCTCCCTCTCTCTCAAGCAGACGATTTTACCACCAACGGACAAGATAAACAGCTCAAGCGGAGCGTTTTCGCTGTTTGGGATGGATGTCAAAATAACGTGTGTTTTTCGCTCTTCATACCTAACGAGCTTGTGATTCTGACGGAAATGGGATTTTGCAAGAATTTCCACAGTAATTATCTATACAACCTATGAAAGCTGCGTGAAAAGACATTAATGATTCTAAAACATAACAATAGCTCTTGAAAAACTACTCTAGCTAGTGAGGCAACGCTACCTTGTTTATAAAAGAAGAAGAAGGAAAAAAATGGAGGAAAACTTGTAGAAAAGTTGTGTTTACGTTTTCTACTCGTCGCTGCACAGATTATATCAAGTATTCTTGGAAGCTTATTGTGAAACTTTGTTTAGACTACGGTTCTTGAATTCACAAACTGTTTATGTGGATGCCATTATATTTCTTTAGTTTCAGTTTGAGTGTAGATGTGCGACTTGCAACAAACGACAATTTTTTTCGCTAGGACTCTTTATACCCCCACAGTTGAGAATGAATATATATTCGTATCCCACTTGTTCACATGTAAGGTATGACAAATACCATAAAATGAGAGTGGTCACTCACCACACGATGAGAAAATGTAAGTTTACGGAAAAAAATTAGATAGCTGTCTTGTTCGTGTTGAGGATAAAGTCACACAAGTTTCACTTCTTGCGATTTGCCACACACCAAGTAATCTTGAAGCCGAAGTGGAACCACAGTATTTTGAATGATGCTTCTTTATTGGATTAATGTATCATGACGTTCATCTCTTTTCCTTTCACGAGAAAGGTGAGTGTGAAGGAGATGATATAAAAAGGAGAGAAACCTGCAGAATCACTGATCTTCCTTGAGATACCATCGCATGTCAACTTTCCCAAGGATAGTTTATAACTAACATTGGATTCAACCGATTTCCTTGGTTTTACTTTCACTCCGACCTCCCTCGTAAATCCAGTTATGTAAAGGTTTGCTTTAGGTATTTTATATTTGTCAATGTTGGGGGCGGCTTTTCCTCATAACTGCCACGCCACATTTTCCGTGTGTGCGGAATAAGTCGCTAGTTTCAAGAATGAGTGCATTGATCCCCCATTTTCTTGTACATTCTCGCCCCTAATTCTACCCTGCGTGGTTCAATCCAACAGAATTAAATCCTTGAGAGGAGAGAGCAAGGGAGGAAAGTGAAATGTTGGACATTGTAGGGAATCCAGACAGATTTCCTTTCATATGCATGTCCTCTCATAAAGATCCTGATAACCAGAGAAACTTGCCTCATCCCAGTATCATTCTCGTAAAGGATAGAAAAAAACCCAAGTTCAAGGATGGTGTACAATGTAATGTTTTGAAAAAGTGGATACTATACATATCTCGTATAAAAAATACCAGAGTTGAATAGCATTGAAACCCTTGAGTGGCTTTGGCATATATATATATATTTCTTCTTATAAAGAATAGCACAAGGAGGAAGTTCGGTTAGAGTCATTCAGCTAGTTGCATTTTGCTGCAAGTGGGGGAGATATGTGTATCCTTTTCCCACTGCATTTTGTGCACCATGGTAAAATAAACTTATTTTTTTATCTTTGCGTCAAGTTAAATGCATAACTGAAATCTCCTCCATTCCCCTTTATGCTGAGGAAGAAGGGGACGATAGAAAAGAAAAACGGTGGAGGAGACTCCACTCCATGTATTTTTGGTGTTGACTACGAGTCCTAGAATTCATCCCTTACCTCCCTATTTTCTTGATTGAACTGTGCGTTTTTTATGAGAAACTTGCATTCAATGTATGTTTTTGTATATTACCACCCTATTTTCAGGTTTTATAGTTGTACACCATGAAAATAAGTAAATATACATGGAAAAGTTACACAACTTCTCCCTCCATCCTTCTCACCCTCGTCGTGGTCGGCGGGTTGGTTGTGTGCTAAATGGGTATGTGTAAGCATGAGTAATGGTCGATATATATTTTGCTTCCTGTATTTTATAGCGCTTCTTGTGAACAATACGGTATATTTATATTGGCGATTGAGGGAAGGTAGCTCACCATGTATGATTATTTTTGAAATGAACTGGTAATAATATTTTGTTTACGTACGTGTTTCCTCATTTATGCAATGCGATACTATCTATGCCAAGGTTGTCGGTAGGTGGATAAGGGTTGTAGAGCTGAGAATCCCGTCATTCATAAAAACTTGACTCGCTCCATTTTGTTCTTATGGGGGAACACTCTATCCCGTTGAAAAGGTTTTGGAGGCTGGTGCACGTCTTTGTTTTTCATAGATAATGTGTCCCCTCTTCCCCTTCTGCGAACTTGCGTGTTACAACCAACTCTGTGAAAATTAATGTTTCACATGAAATTTTAGACATTGCTCGACGACTCATGCATATTCACTGAGGAAATTAGAACCACGCCCGATGTCATGTTTAAAGGCAATGTTTGTGATGACTTAATTGCTTGTAAAGTTTTACTATTCAATAAACTTTCAAGATTTGATGTTGAGCATCGTGAGTGATTATGTTATTTTACTGCACCTAAATCGTAAAAAATATCAAAGGTCCAATTCCTTTCGTAGAGATTTTAAGTTTACGATTTTTGTGTAATTAAATGAAAACCATACTGAATTTATTCTTTATTAGCCTCTATAGCCATATGCACAGGTTTAATTACACACTTGATTTTTTTTACCAAGAACCACTGATTTTTAAACTGATATAGCTGTTCATTCAACGACTAATTTGTTAATTTCAGAGAGAAATCCAAAGAACGGGAATTTATCGCAGATTTTATTGCTCGCGCTCCAGGAACGAGTGGAGAAAGACTTGCAAATTGGCTTCAGCCAGAGTCGTTTGTAGATCCACAAAAATGCGAGGTGAGTGAACTTTAGGAATCATTTGAGCAAATGTCTTTTGAAATCAAAGAATCCTTTGAAAGAGACAGTGTGTTTCACAGCAACTGTTAATGTATTTGCTTTAAGTGGGCCAATAAAATGTAGATAAAATACAAAAATGCACTCTTCAGCACCAGATCCAGTTTTGTATAAATGTTATCTCCATTATCAATAGGTTGTAGCTCCGAAAGAAGCTCTTCGACAAGGGAGACCAACACCTTTGGTGATTGTTACTCGAGATCAGTACGGATGTCCTGCGTTCGCCACGAATTTACAGGTTTGAGTCACAAAAGTTAGCTCAAAGGAAGGCATTCATGCTGTTATCATGGTCATTGTCATTATCACTACAACCTTTACTAATTCCTGATTTGTAGGTGGAAATGAAAGCAATGCCAATCCGAATCAATGACCCGATCAGAAATAGAAAACCAGTGACAACTAAAATCGTCGGAATTGGAGACAGTCCCGTGGCAAATTTACTAACCTCCGCTGGCGGTCAACTTAGCACAACAGTCCCTCCACCCTCTTCTTATCAAACATTTGGCTCAACAACCACAACGTCACAATCTAACATTCTCGCATCCCCAATTTCAAATCGGGGGAATGTGTTAAGAACCTCCCAAAAATCTTCAGATCGGTATCAGCATCCTTGCACTCGAGTGAGTGATGCTCAGTACCAAGTTACAGTGAAAGAGAAAATGCGCTATCACGCCATTACCATGATGAAGGTATGTGAACCCTTTCAATAAACTACGCATTTTTGTCGCTCACTCACATGCAACAAAAAGTAACAAGGTTTGGTTAAAAAGAAAAATTGCAACCACTGACAATGAGTTGTTCTTGCATTGCATAGGAATATGAAAACGTGTCATTTGAAGAGTTAAGATTGCTGTCGCCGTCCACATGTCGTTCAACTGAATCTATGCTCGTGCGTCAAAATAATAATGGAACGTACACAGCCACCTGGACTCCTGCGTGCACTGGTCTCTATCACATCTCGCTAACCGTTGATGGCTATTCTATACCACAGGTATGAAAAAATGGGTTTTTTTAGCCGTTTCGCTCGTGATATGATTACCAGTTTACCATCATGGATAAAAAATAATAAGCGTCAGAGTCAGCTGCAAGATTTCCACCAACTAGCAACTCGTCTAGTGTAAGAGGTGGTGATCAAGTATTTAATTTGCATTTTCGTTGCAACATCACTTTTAATCTTCTCTTAGCCTGATATCATGCTGAGGATGAACTAATTAAGATACATTTCATAATTTAGATTCCACCCGCATTTTTGATCCTAGTAAAATTATCAATAATTAGCCACCTCATTCAACAATCCTCTCCCCATGTGTTTAGGTGTACGTGGTTGAAGTAGAAGAGGGACCAGAAGGCTCGGTAATTATCCCTGGAAAGCTTGAAAATCGATCAGACATTTTAGACTTTCAATTCACAAAAATGCGCAAGTTCAAAGCAACTGATTCTGCAGGACTTCGAATCCGATCTCATCCTTCTCTCCAAAGCGAACAAGTAGGATGTCTCCCGATCAACGGGGTGATTAGCTTTACCCAAGAAATCCACAATGATGACGGAATCTGGGTGAAATTAGATGAAGCATCCGTATACGCCTATTGTGACAACATTCAAGCAAAAAATTTCCGACTGGAAGGATGGTGCCTTCAGTACAATCAACACGTCGGGAAAACATTCCTTTTTCCTGTAGAAGGGCCAAAGCCCATACCTGGGATTGGTGCACTAGACAAAGGGATTCATAAAGTGAGAAAGCTAAACGAATCCCCATTTACGAACACCGACACGAGGTAAAAAATGATTACTCTTCATTTTAAACTCGTCTTTTCTGCCTCTCTGTAGTTCATGCGAATGCAAATGTAAGTCAGGTCAGGAAGCATAACATTACAGGCAAGTTTTGTAGGCTAGCGCTCCTAATAATAAAAATACAGAGATGAAGAACTAATTCCCCTGATAACTTCATGTCGTGCAGGGATAATCAAGTGGAAATGTTTTGCAAAGTAGTGGAACTCGATAAAGACTCACGATGATGATCCCACTGACACACCATCAATTCTGAGGAAAAGGCAATCCACAATTTATCAAAGATGATAATTTCGCACAACTATCTACGTGCACCCATGCATATCCCCATTGTCTTTTCTAGGATTTCATGTGTGACCTTGCGATTCTTGTCCTCAGAAAATTTTTCTCACATGTGTATACACAAAATTAAATGGTTAAAAATGAGCTACCGGTTTTTTAATGAAAAATATTGGAGCAATAAGTCAGAGAAAAAATAAATGTGGGGAGTACCGTTACACGAAAAGGATCGTCGTCAAGTGTATACCAATTGACACAATAAGATCGGGCATGAGAGAGTACACAAGCTTTCATTAAGCACAACTCCAATTTCTCTCACAAGTGAGGCAAGTGAGGAGAAAGAAAATTGTAGTGAGAAATGAAAAACTTGTATTTTCCAATTTATTTCGTGCATCCTCTCATTTGTCTTTCGAGGAGCATGTCAAAGTGGCATGTGTTGAATTGTCTTGATACACATCGATATTTTTTTTCCGCCTGTGATACCTTATCTATGAAACAGGATCAACTTCTTTGGTGCAATTATTTTTTTTACTTGTTTGCTTGCCTCTCTCTCTCTCTCTCTCATGTTGACTTGCGTAACAGGATACAAAAATTGATTGCTACTCATTTGTATATATTTGAGCCTGTTGAAAAATCCATTGGGACAAGTTATAGGCTAATAATGCGTGAGATTTTGGAAGGTTAGCTGATTACAATAATGCCAAATGTAGGATTTAACTAGTGGCGATAACAACAGCAAAATATATGTATCATTTCTATGCTAGATCATAATGATAGGATCGTTTTTTGATAATGAACCAATTACCGTAAATGCAATAGGCACCTCACCCCAATTCAATAATTTATGTAGTCTTTATGCTTGGCTTGGATTGAAAGGCTAATTGCGGAAAATAAATTCAATCCATTTTCCCGTCATTCTTGTTTCAAGCTCAAAACTACTCCGATTGAATGGAAGTCCGGGCCAGTATCAAGTGGTTAAGTGTGGAGTATCAGGTCACAATATTAGAACACGGCCTTGCCTCCGGTCACCACCGGTAGGGATTCTTGTCATGGGATCTAAGTTCTTTGCAGTGGATGAGGTGACCTTGATGGATTATTTATCTTTTTTTTTGCTAATTGAGCTAGCGGTAAAAAATGAATGAATGCATGTAATTTGCATAATGTTATGTCTTCCTCTATAGTGCTACAATAATGAAGGTTTGTGGGTAAAGTTGGATCAAGCTAGTCAGAGGAAATTTTGCTTTACGTCTGAAGGTGAAGCTTGGTCTTTGGCAGTGGGCACTGGGGAAGTTACATATTTAAGGAGAATAGGTATGAGTGACAAATGAGCAGTAAAATATTTATGATTGAATTGATGTCGTAAAGTAAAATGTCAAATGGTTCTCATTATCCATAATATATAATATATATAAATTTTTTAGACGGGACAAAGGTCAAGCAAGGATTTGACTTTTCTGTGGCGTCATATATCCCACAAAATATTTTTCACAATTTGTCCCCACCTGCTGCGTTTTTGGGGAGTATTGACGTGTTTTCCTTTTCGGAGCCAACTGTCCCAGTAAAGAAGTCGTCTACTGAGCAGCTGTCAATTTCAGACGTGGTAGCACTAATTCCTAGAAAAGATCCTATAGCTACTGTAGCCTCAACTCCTACCCGAAAACCTGACGATCCTGCTGATGTCGCTGAGAAACTTCACAATGCTCCTATGCATCGATCCTTACCTTGCTCGAAAACGACTGCAGATGCAGTTAAGAAAGATAATGAGGATGATGTTCCTAAATCTCCAAGGTCAAGGTCATCTTCTACATTTGGAGCGTTACAGAAATGGTTACAGATGGGGGCGGATAATCGTCCGTCACTTCCATCTGCTTCCTCAATCCCACATTTGAAGCAAGCAAGTAGCGTCGTAGAAGTTTCAAAGTCTTTGGTGAAGGAAAGGATTCACGCAATAAGTGGGAGTGATCGGTCGAAATCTGTGCCTAGCACGGTCTCGTCAGCGACACAAACTTCCCCTGAACAAACAAGCACTGGAGTTCCAACTTCTGTGCAATTTAACATTGGCACTTCAAATTGGACCGTGCCTTTACCCCAACCGCTATCCCAGTATTCAACATGTGCAAGCAATTGTGTGACTAAATCATCGCCAAAAACTGAGCGAAAGAGGAAAGGAGCTTCCGGGCGGTCTAGATCTGGAAATCGAGATAAAGAGCGAGGAAAGTCTCCTCCGAGTTATGAAGATTTACATGTAAAGTTGGAAACCCCAGCTAAAGAAGCAATCGGGCCTGGACAAGCACAAAGCCTGAGGGCAGTGTTTGGAGCGGTTCTTTGGCACGCTGGAATTATTCATGATGCAATGGCTTGTGCCTCTTATCTAAGATTTCATAAGCATACCGTCATAAAACAAGAGGAAATTACAGAATCTGGAATAAAGTTTATTTCCGGGAGTGCCGCAGCAGCAGCCGCAGCGGAAAGTACAATAGCTGCTGAACAAGATTCAGAAAGGGCTTCCGACAAAAAGCAGGGAAACGAGGTAGTCTCCACAGACAAAGTAGTTATGAGGAAAAAGTCCGACTCTCCAGCGAAAGGGAAGCATCAACGTCACTCCGTAGAGGTTACCTCTGCCGCTTGGTATCTGAAAGGAAACCCAGATTTGCAACTGGAACCGTTGGGTTTGAAAGCTGACGGTGGTGGAGGGGACGGCACAGATATAGATTCAACTGGCAGTAGCCTCATAACTGTGTTGTCAACACCAAAGAAGAAAATAGACTTTGACTCTCCAACATCAAATGAGCCTGAAATCCCTCCGGCAGTCACGATTCTCGAGAAAATTTGGGCGTATGTGAGAAGAAGCTGTGTAGACAGCCTGGTCGCCGACGAGACTGCAAAATCTGGAGCGCTGGAATTACGAAGCTCTGTAAAATTGCGAAGAGATGTTAGAAGGTATGGCAAGAGTGGGAGTGGGAGTGGTGGTGTTGTTGAACACAGGAAGTCACGGAAGGATCAACCTCGTCATTTACATACCATGGGAAGAAGCTTTTTACTCGGTAAGTGTTACCGGATCTTCTCATGTTAGCTAATAATTACTTGTTTTCCTCATGTTCACATTTTGTCTGCTCAAATCCTTAAAACTAATTTATTCCTTGTAGAACCAGATGAGCAACTTGAGTTTTTGGATGAAACCCAACAGTGTGAAATCTGCCATGTCAGATTTTCCTCAAAAGGGCGCTCCAGGCAAATTTAGCATACAACTTATTTATACTCGTCACTTTATGGCACTGTGTCAACATAAAAATTAATTTGATTATTATTATTATTATTTTTACAGAAAAGCACATTTCGGATTATCATCCCTTTGCGAAAATTGTTCAGAGCGACAATTGAAAATAAAGAAACAGCAACAAACCTCTGCAAAAAGACCAGCATTTTGTACAGTTGCTTTGGATTCTGGGTTTCACAAATATTTATCTCAAGATGATTGCCATCCCTTTTCGGTGATGCTGAACAACGCCTTATTCCTCCTTCAAATGATAAACACCGTTCCTGAAGGCCATTTGACTCAAACGAGTCAGCATTCTGCGAGCCTAATTCCTGCAAAACTTTCATTCAATTGTCTTAGCTCTTTGGGGGTTACCGAAAGCCAGGTAATGAATGAGGAGGATGTTCTTCCGGAAATAAAACTTGTCGAAATCAAGTTGCGGAGGACAGGAGATGGAAAGTTAAGTAAGGACAGACGCTCTGCGTCTACAATGTCCACCGCGTTTGAGGATACTCCTTGGGAAGCTCATTTCCGACGGAGAAAAACAAGCAATGGGGATCAAGTGCTTGGTAAAATATTATATTTGAAATATTTACAACATTTAGTGGTGGAAATTATTTTATAATTAAATTAATTTTAAATAAGGCTTGGAAGACGTTATGGGCTTCACCCTTCTTCATCATCCGTCTCCAGTATTGCAAAAGATTGTGGATGCCGTTCACGAAGAAGGAACCGGGATAGAGGATGCCATTGAAAGGGTTTGTAGCAGTGTGCTTTCATTTGTGACTGAAAGACACGATCTGGAAAATCTCCGGTTGTTTTTGTTTCAAGCTATTCGACGCGTTACTTGCCGCTCATATGGAATGAAGGTATGTATAGGAAATGAATTTCCCAATTAGCTTTCATTAGCGCAGATTTTGGGCGAATTATAATTTGAAAATTGTATGCCCACTTTAGATTCTTGCTTGGCTTATGAGAAGTGTAAGTAATCCCACTGCTTTACATGATCTCCTATGGTGGTATGCATCCTCTCTTGAGTTTAAAGAAGAAGATGACAACTGTTCTGGGAAGGCTAGTCTAGACGATGGCTGGTGGCAAATGAGGGCTCACCCTTTAAATGAGTCTCCAGCCTCTATATTCCCTTTCCTTTCCGAGTCATTTTATTCCCTGTTGCAGACCATTGCGGATATAATGCCATTCCTACCAATTGGCTCTTCCTTGTTGGAAATGGCAGTGAAATGTTGGGGAGTGTTTTTTACAAGGAAGGATCATCGCTTTTTACACAAGTAAATATTTGAGCTTGAAAGACATCATGATGGATACAAGCATGATTGTGTGAAATGACAATATTAAATGTGTTTACAGGAGCAAGATTTTCCGAAACTTGAGCCAAATAATGTCCCAATTTGATGGTGAAAATGAGCGATCCAAGACAAGCACGATGCTTCAACCGGAAAACCTAGAATCTCATGTTGACACTGGTACCACAACTTGCCTAACTGATTTCTCTCACTCGGTGGAAATTAAGGTTTCTAGTCGTGCAGCTCTAAGCTCTAGTCTGACTGATGAGTCTACAGAAACTTTTTGGGAGTCTGGGGATGAGGACAGGCAAGTTGAAATTTGTTGTTGTTATCTCTGGTATTATTTTCATTTTCATTAGTTGCTGAACGTATTTAATATGAGTTGACGGGTATGGTTAGAAACAGAACGAAAAGTATTACGGTTGGATCTATTGCTGAGTTTGGTATAAAAGTTGTTGCCGTTCATGTTGACAATGGGAGGGACTCGCAGGTAAAGCTGATGTTAATTCTATAAATGCTCATGATTCATTAATCTTATAAGTTTGTGATATCCTTTTATGTTTATGCTCCAATTTCCAGTACAAGGTTTCCTCCATCGCTGTCAAAGTAGGCGTTCATCCTGACGAATATACCAAAATTGGGCAAGTGGAAATTGATTCCCGTCACTTTGGCTGGATTTGGTTCCCAGTCGACTGTAAGTTTTCTAATTTCGAAATGAATAATCAAATCTCGCAGAATCCTTCAGAAATCATCATTTTCCTATTGAAATTCTAGCTGAGCACATCAAAGCCGTGAAAATCGAATTAAAAGGACCAGACAATACGTTACGAGTGAGACAAATGAAAATCCTTGGAATCCCCAATGAAGTCGGTCCGGATCAAATGATTGAACGAAGTTCTGTCGCAACTGTGCTAGTTGCTCAACGGAAATGCGAAAATGAGACATTACGAATTTTCCGATTGCTCTCGTCAGAAGTATTTGGCAAATTTTTGTATGGAGTCAAACGTGGAGATAATGACGCTGAAGGGAACGACCTTCAAGAACACGTTGTAGGCATTTTGTTCAGTCGGAACAAACTTACTCATTTGCAAAAGCAGGTACTATTGAAAATCCTCCACTTGCACAAAACGCTATACGCTTTTTTAGAAATCTACAAATTAATTTATAATCTGTCAAACATAGGTTTGCTCTCATATCGTGTCTGCTATTCATCGAGAGGCAATAAAAATCAAGGAAGAATTCGACTCCCACATAAATGGCTCTGTGCTTGAAGCAACAAATGAAAATGTTCGTTTGATACTCGGCGAAAAACCAAAGATTCCAGATCGCTACTGTTTTGAAATGTTAACCCTCGTTCTTGCTCTTGCCGACCACAAACTAGGCCGTTCTTATCTTTCTCAGCAGAGCAATTTGATCCAAGACTTGATGCAACTATTTCACGCTGGCACGCCACGAATCCAACGTCAAGTCACTTCTGTCGTGAGAAAGATCCTGCCTGAAATATTACCTTCTGAGTTTGCAAAAATAGTCTGTAACCAAAATCATTCTGCAAGTCCATCAAAGTTGAACATTTTGGATATGTTCCTTGGCTGCATTGTAAAATCCTTGCAAGTAAAAGTGCGAAGTTCACAGGATGGGAATCGCTTCGCTAGAAATATCAATATCAATGATGTTTTCGCTTCTGACGAGCTTCCATCTTATTACTGGTTCTTGAGAGGGGAAGGAGAAATACAACTTGCGAATGCGGTTGTAAAGTTGATAAAGGATATGTGTGAGGTAATTGACGTGCCGGGAATTTCCGTGAATTTAGATGTAAACTACAACAATATATCTTAGATATTAGATATTTGATATAAAACAATTTTCACATTTTTTAGGAGGCTTTCTCAACGGAATGGTCGAAAGTGTCTAAACAAGCAATTGCTGATTCCGTACTCTATCTAACAAAGATCGATCCTCAAGATCGTAACTCAACCGAGTGCCTTAACTCACCCCAGTTCTGGCTAGCGTTGGCAGCTCTCTGCGTCTTACATCCTGAGCATTCTAAACTTTTATCGTCTCCAGTTTTTCAAAATGGGAGCTCTGGAAGGGTACACATTTAACTTTATAGTTAGCATTTTGACTACTCAAAAAACTTATTGAGAACGTAAATCCATGTGGATTATAAAAATTCTAGGCGAAATGCATAAATCACGATGATGGAGAAACGCTAGCTGTAATCCAATGTCATGACTGTGGCGACCTCTGCACTGAATGCGATCGTATTTTACATCTACCAAGAAAGAACTGGCAACATGTTAGAAAAGTATGTAAGGAGGAGGAAGAGTCCGTCCGTGTTGATCTTCATGAAGGATGTGGACGAATTAAACTCTTTTGGCTAATGGCACTCGCTGATTCTTCTACCCTCAAGGCTTTGGTGGAATTTAGAAATGGTATTCCGAAAGCTGTTTCTGAACCCCTGTCGAATTTAGCAGCAGTTGGAAGATGTAGATTCTGCAATAAGGTCGGAAATAGTGGTCCTTTAGCTTTAGGCAATGTTTGCGGAGAAACAGAGTGCCAGGTATACAGAAGATTTTTCTATGCATTGTTTTTATGCTGCATTATATTTTTAATATAATAATATTTTATTTTTTTATTTTTAGGAATATTCGAAAAATGCTTGTGAACGAGTTTTAGAATGTGGCCATTTGTGTGGCGGGGTGCGAAACGAAACCAAATGTTTACCGTGTTTGCAAGGCTGTTCTGACAAACTTGGCACAGTACTGAAGCAGGATGGCGACGACATGTGTATGATCTGCTTCACTGATGCTCTCGCGTTTGCTCCGGCGATTCTCGTAAGTATACGTAGAGCTATTGAAAAATTAAATCACGAAATTAAAAGGCTTCAAAAAATAGTACAAGAATTGAAAATAATTTTTGTCTAGCTTTTGTGTGGGCACGTATTCCACTATCATTGTTGTTGCTCTGTGTTGGAGAAGCGGTGGCCAGGCCCAAGAATAACATTTTCATTTTCATACTGCCCAATTTGCAAGGTAACACTTGGATAAATGAATATCCTCTCGTTTATATGCTATCATCCTGCATTTGTTTTAATTGGAATTGTGTTTATTTAGGTGGAAATAGCTCATGCTCTTCTTGACGATCTTTTAAATCCTATCCGCGAGTTATTCGACGATGTAAAGAGGAAAGCCCTAATGCGGCTTGAGTACGAAGGGCTAAATACTGCTGAAGGGATTGTTTCTCCTGGTGGGAGATACTTTCAAGATCCTTCCGGCTTTGCCATGGATAGATACGCGTATTACGTCTGCTTCAAGTGTAAAAAGGTGAGACACGTAAATTAATTTCCTGAGAGTACAGTCGCTAAAATTAAATAAGAGGCTTAACTTGTGTGCAAAATGTTTTAATTGTATCCTTTTAAGATGACTTGAGTGTTTTGCAAATTAATCCAACTCTGGCTCCACAAGTGACGCCATGTTAACTGATTTTAATCACTTGCAACAATATTTTCAGGGCCGCGGGCTAAACAACTGGATGGCGATGAATGTCCTCTTCACGTTTCTCATCCTCCAACTGGAGAGGAATTTGCGTTAGGATGTGGAATATGTAGGAATGCCCACACCTTCTAATTATTTCTTCATCAGCCAGACAAAGCTTTCCTTTTCATATAAGCCTCTGTATTATATTATTATCTATGGTTCAATCTTATGTAGATCTTATATAGGCTCTCTATTTAAAATTATTAGTCGTAGTTGATAAGAATGTAATTAAATAACTCGTGCACATTCCGTTCTGTCCGTCGTAAAATCTTTCCATGTTCAGACCTATCTATGTTGCTTTCACTGTACAACTTTTATTTTAAATATCTTTTCCAAGACTTTTATAAGGATTCTGCTCCCACTTTAATTTTTTACCACTTTTACAGTTCGAATAGCTCTAACTTTGAAGTTAGACGTATGTATATATCTTATTGATTAGCGTCCTTTTTACCTTTCATAAATGTACATAAAATACACTGACGAAGTTATTTTTAAAGCCTGAACATAACCTATGAACTCTGAACATTTTGAGAAATTTGAAAATAAATAAAAGCCTCTATATATAACTATTCCGTGTTTGAGTGCTAAGATAAGAGGATAATGTCACATGGTACAAAATTAATATCATGGCATGTGTATCCCATTTCGAAGAGTACGTGTCTAGAGAAATCTCGAGAGGATATTATAATAACCCAGTCATAACCAACACGATGAAATGCTTCATTAGAAATTAAATCCGTGTCAGCCCATTCTCCACTTGAGACTTTTATACTTTCTCCCCCAAAACCAGCTAGTTGTAAATTATATTTTTACAAGTGGTGTGGCAGACTTGCGAAAACTCCAGCAGACAATGGTCTCCAAAAGTATGAAAAAAGACTGAAATTATTGACAAGCCACTTATAACCGAGTAATATCTACGTTTACGGTGATCAAGTTACCAGAAACAAGTATAACAAGGGTTGAAAAATGTATAAAAAAAGCATTTCCATAGCTATCCCAGCCACCCACAGTGCAAACACAAGTTATCACACAAATGCGCCAGTTGTCAAGTTAAGGAAACAAGTATTTGCTGACAACCATTCCACACATTTTTTCGCTTGTTCTTCTCGACGAATGGACAAACAAGCAGTTTTGCCTTGTACAACAAGCCAATCCTCTCTTTTCATTCGCATCTTTGCTTGGTGTGGAAATGTACGTGAGGCTTTTAAAAGCCCTTAGATTTTGCTTACCTTCGCTAATGGTTGAGATGCTTGCCAGAAGAGATTATATCTTAACTGATAAAGCAAGGGAAGTGGCCTTTGTTTTGTCAAGTGGGACAAAGACGAGTGAGGGAAATGGATAAAGAATGACAGAGGAAGGAAAGTCTCCGGGCTTCCTCAATCAAAGGACTAGATGAGTGGGCTTGAAGTGGACAGCTAGTGACGTGAATGAATGGGCAAGGAAAAACAGAGAGCTACTTATATACGCATTAACTACCAATGGTTGGAGAGCCTTCCTCGTGGAAATTTATTTTAAAATCCTTCCATATACATGTATACTCTTTTCCTCCCTCATGTATGATATGGCACCAGGACAAAACAACTATGTAGCAAGTGGTTGTTTGTACTCGGGAAGAGTATACATATTTAAAGGAAGGAACCCGGCCTTGGGTTTTCCCTGACATCGCACGAAACATGATAAAGAAAGCAATAGCAATACAAGATGAGGGAGGAGGATGGATTGGAAGGTTGTAAAGAGCAGTCTTGGGGATGGAGGGGATATATTTATATGCCTACCTTCACTCATAAATATACTTGCTTCATACTAACTTTCCCTTTCCTCTCTTACTTTCATTCAGGAAAAAGCTGGGAGAGCTAATAGTGCTGCTTGTGCAGCCCTGCCAACCAACCGTTCTTATTCACAGATCAGCAGATTTTTGCGTTGATAAAAGGGATTTTTTTGATAAGCTTTTTGGCTTGCTTTCACTGATGGTCACAGAAAATGAGAGACAGTGGCAACATATTAGTCACAAAAAGAGATATACACATTCCGTTCACGGAGTATATGATAGGAGCAGTAACATTAATAATGTCATGTTTGGTCTGCAAAGTCGTTTTCTTCCATAAAAGAAGAAGCTGGACTGCACTTCACTCTGTGGAAAATATAAAATGACAAAGAGAAAAGGACGACGGCAGTCATCGTCGTCCGTCGTCATCATGATGGCGAAAGAAGACTGAAAAAAGGTAGTGGAAAAAGATTCCTTGTCCAACATCACTTTTCCTTTTTATGACTTCATATTTGACTCTAGCTCATGGGTAATTAGAGCAATGTAGCGTCAACAAGGATTACTTGGGTTTGCTTTGGCAAAGGGGCAAGAGGGATTTGTTGACAACACACGCACAACAAAATGCTACCCTATCCCTTTCCTCCATTTCTGGAGTATTATTGTTTGTCATCTAAAAAACGTACTATATGTAGTACAGCAGCATGTCGTCGTTCCTTGCCACCCATGGAATCGGCGTGTCTTGCATATTAGCTGGGAGGCAAAAGTGATATTTTTTTAATCCTTTCACTACATTCCCTTTACTTCTTTTCACTGGAAAGTGGGTAGTAAGTAACACAAATTTTCTTGCTTTCATCTACAACCACGCTCCACTGGCTAACAAAGCCGTTTTTATTAACTGCCCCGTCCCTGTCATTCCGGCTTTCATCTGGGAATCGTGTACAACGTGATGAGTCGAAATTGAATGAATGCGAGAAGGCACGCCGAGGAAGGCTTCAAGACAAATTAACGACAACAAAAGAAAACGAAGATGGAGCCGAGTTTGGAGGGAAAAATCTTGCAGACTGGAGGATATACAGTGGGGACCAGATGAAACACAAATAACATGGAATTATTATCTGCTCTGGATCATTTAAGTTAAGTGTGGCTAACTTTTTAATCTCTGTGATAGCGCTCCACTTACGGGTTTTATGTTCCAGAGTATTTGGCGTACTTAGCTGGCCATGTTTTCCCACATGAGGACATGCTTGTTGACATGCTGGACGGGATGGAGACATTGAACTAAGTTGTGGGATTCAGAGGAGAGATCAAATTTCACGATATAAAAGTCTTATATATTTCCTCCTATTTGGACGAATGAATAACGGAATGGTGTGTGACAGTATCAGTTGTAGCTATACTAATAAGCAATCCACTTCTTGTGGTATTGCTTGGTCAGCGGTTTTTCAAGCTGTCATAAATGTTGGTATATATAGCTATGACATTTATTACATAATGCCGGCATCCCACCAAAATCACAAGTATTCGATTAACTACCGGGAAGGAAGGGAAGTGGTAAAGAGAAAAGGGAGAATCTCGGAAACTTTCGTAATGCTGTGTGGATGGTTGGATGCTGAACACTGAATATGCTTGTTTACAAAAGGATGACAGGTAAATGCATGAGGCGTGGCGTTGATGATGACACATTCATAAGCTTGCTAGTGTCCGTATGCGACTAAACTACTTTTAACCCTTTATGCGTATGCGTATGCGACTTTTAACCCTAGGTCTCCCATCTTGAATTCAAAAACCGTTTTGCCATATGTGCATACATTCATTCCTCGTGTATAAATATTAAAATAAAACAACTTGTCATACTTTAATTCAAAAACAGTTGTATTAATGAAAGTAATAATGTATACCGAAAATATTAAAGCTATTGTACATTTACTGTAGTGTCGTTCAGCATTTTTTGCATTAGCTCCCGAATGTTAATTACATCCACACAATTAATAAATAACACAACTTTATGAATCTTCCCATGCATTGATTTGAAAGTCCCATTTAGTTACTGCACAAATACAAATGAACCTAGTCAAGTTCCTATTACTCCGTACGACTGCAATATTTGTTAAAGCAAACAACACTACTTAATGAAAAATATCCAATATGGTTTGAGCTGAACGTTGGTGGGGTTCAACCTAGCAGAGGGGTGTTTATCTTGGTTTAATAAAGCATTCAGAATAAGTAGCCGTTCTGAGTTTGATAAGTCACAGTTCAGCCAAAAATATAGTTGGGAGACTTTTGATGAATTTATCTGAAACCCCGTCTCAAGTAGTTAGGAAATCA
>JAHZNA010004587.1:0-12199 GCA_027743935.1 Sinodicranocentrus sp. ZH6 | reverse complement strand
CAAAGAACTTAAAAAGACTCATAAACGAGACTGTCTGGCTCGTAGACAATTTATCATAAAAGAGAAATAGCTAATATTTGAGGATCATCCATGCAAAATGTGCGACACACCTTTTAAACCCTTCCACCTTGATGATAATGCCTACTCGGAAAAAGTAAAAGTCATTGAGTCTACAAAGAAAAACATTTGAAGGGGAGAGTAGACAAAAATCTTTCGTATATAATGGGGCTGTTTCATTTCAGATTTGTAACGCCTATCGTCAATCTCTAAAGTAAAAGAAATTATGTCTTGTCAGTTTTATTTGGTTTAGGTTCTTGGGATCTTAGTCAGCATGCATCGCATCGCACTCCAGTTTTGTCATTTATACCAATTCCAAAACAGAGATGAAAATTTAAAAAAAGAAGATGGGAGGTTGTGACTAATAAACGAAGTGGAAAGAGGGGATGATGCTTGTACCATAAAATTGTCAAACTCTAGCTTCCCATACCCTGAAGGCTTATGCTGGAAGTGTGTTTGTAAGATGTAAGGGAATGAGACAAGAAATATTTTCACGGTGTGAAGTCTTGCAAACCTCATGATATCGTCTTGAATAAAGCTTCAAAAACATGGGTTAGGTAAAGCCATTATAAAATGTCGCTTAAACCTCCTTTGCTATCACAGATAAGATTATGTCTGTGGGAACGTTAAGTTTCACCATAAATAGACCCAGAATAATACCAAAAAATCTTATACTTGGATTTGTGTCTAATCATGAAAAAAAATCTACTTTAGATTTCATGTATTTTAACCCTATCTTCGTTCGTTCTTCCTTTAATATTAACACTTTATGTTCAACGAACTTGAAAGAGTCAACAAAGTATCCAGTTACGATACTTTTACATTAGTAAAGAAGAGAGAGAAAGAGAATCTGGATCAGGTTATTACCACTACCGACTTCCTTTTTCTTTCGAGTGTCAGTTCTTAACTGACTTCTGACACGTATAAACGTAGCGTAGGAGATCTTCTTCCAGGAATCTAGTAGAGCTCCGGTGCTTCTCGTGGTGAGTGGTGGTACAAGGACAGTCCTATCTTACCCCAGGGAAAATAATAATTTGTCACTTTATCCTGCTCGCACTTTAATAAAGTAGCGCGTTTGAAAATGGGATGCTTTACAAGAAAATCTAAAATCCTTCGTTTGGGCACTGTCGTGGTAGGAAAATATATTTGCTTGGATTTTCGAGAATTTATATAAGTTCATCAGTTTTGGCACAAGTTTGTTCAATAAGCGATTTGTTTTCCCTATTGACCCGGTTGTAATTTTTCCAGTTTGTCCTTCTTCTACTGAGTGTCGGCAAGATTGAAGGAAAAGCGAAGAGGAATGTTTTATTGTCATCAGGTTGGCAGTACAATCAACTTCAACAACCGCAGCTCGGACAACCCCCAATCATTTCCACTATGCCTTCAGGAGCACATCAATACTTTTTCCCAAGAACGGAAAATTATTATCATAGAATGAAACCAGGTACTAATGGTAATGACAAAACTCTGCTTTATTTTAATACATTTGCTTTCATGTTGGTGTTGTAAATAATAACGTGTCAGTGTTGTCAGTTGTCACTGTTGTCTCTATATCATGTTCGGAATGTGGTGGAATAGAGATTGTTGAGTTGGTTTGTTATTAAAAGGGAAATATGATAGCTGCTTACTCTTTCCTTTACAGATGCTGTGGTAGAGATTGTTATGGAGCCGTCAGAGGAAATTGGAAGTACTATGGTGGAACATTCCTCCATGACAACAAGCATTCAGAGCCAGGCTGAGTATAGAGCTTCTTGTGTCAAGGTAACAGAAATTACTTTCAGAAATTTGAAACTTTGCTAAATTGATTACACTTAAGGTACTAACATGCTGGTCTGATAGGAACCTGGATGCAGATGGGAATGTGAGCCACGAGCTGATGATTTACCTCCAGATTGCGATTGTGTTTGTTTTTACACAGATGCCAAATGGGATAATATACCTTGAGTAATAAAAACAAGGAAACCCGAATATGGCACTTTCCTGTAACTATAATATGTGTACTTACCAAAAAATTTAAAGCACGTTTATAACATAATATGATATGCTATATACAGCATAAAAAATACTTTTGACTGTCACACGATCGGACAACAGCACATTTATGTCTTTGGGTTTATATGACTTGCAGTATTTTTACAATGATTTAAATGTTTGTATTGCTTTGATGTGTTCGGATCTTGACATTTTACACTCACTTGAAAAAATGTATGGAACTAATCGCAAGCTTTTGTTTTATAATATCTCTTACTGTGCCAAATATGTGACTAGAATCTCATTTCTTTCGCATTTTTTTGAAGAAATCAAACGAGATTTTATAAGCTTGCATATAATACTTTAGATGGTAATTAAGTGGATTTTAATGCTACCTTTCATTGGTGACATATTTGTATGATGCTAAAATCGTTTTTTTAATGTTTCTTCGGGTTACGCCATGATTATCATTAAATGAAATTGATGTACGCATATATATACTGTATGCTAGTCTACAAATAATTTATACATATAGCATGTTACACAATGCACATCCGGGAAAATTAGTGGAAATTGGATCTCATCATGTATATGTGGCTCCGATTGGAACACTGTAAACTGTAACGTTAACATTATAACGTTGTTTTCCTGTTTCCGTATCCTATTCATTCACATTACACTTGCATTTTGAGGAACGGCATGATGAGGAGGTAAAAACCTTATGGAAACAATGGTGCTATATAAATCTTTGTTATTTTTCACAGTCGGCAGCAGTGTTATGTAAATACCTTTACGTCTACTTTTACAGCCCTTGTGTGAATCATATCAGTTAAAACGCATGACATCTAGCAAGTTGCGTCAAGTTATGCGCTGTAGACAACTTGACGAAAACAATAACAGTATACTTTTTCTTGGAAAGCCTTTATTATCTTTATCAAAATCTGCTCATTGTATAATTTATAGACTCACAGAACATTACAGCATATTTCATTCTTTTTTATTTTTATCATTACATTTTCAAATACATTTAATTACGCAATTATATACTATACGATCAACAATTAACTAACTCAATGAACTAGAAATAATGCATTCAGTCGTTTACAACATGAAGTACGTCAGCTATTCACCATTTTGTTTGTCATCACATTATGTACAAAATGATTGACGAAAGTGGTGACAATTTGAGCTTTACTTACAAACAAAGCATCCACCTCCAGTTGTTGAAAACATTTTACACGATGACTGTTTAAATTCATAACCAACGTAATGTCATGTTCAACTTACACGTCCTCCAACGGTACTATTTAAATACTGGTAACTTCCGTAATCAAATATATAACTACCATACGTTAAATTAAAAGCTAATAAGACTAATACGCAGGAAATATTCAGTGCAAATCCTGTTTTAACCATATCTATAATTTTCATGTTTCCTGTTGAAAACACAATTGCATTGGGTGGCGTAGCTACTGGCAACTGTAAAATTAGGAAAGAAATTTGTCACATTCTAATTTTTCATCACATTCAAAAAGTGCAAACGCAGTATTTACCATAAATGCATACGAGCAGGTAACTGTAGCAGGTAAAGTCAGGTACAATGGATGAAGATTCAGATTTTTCGACTAAGAAAAATATGCCAATAAAAGTGAAATTAGTTATCTCGATGAAATTATTTTCAATGACAATATAAACTCCAAATTTAAAATTGTAACGTTACAAGTGTAATGAGGATCGGGATTAGGACGTTGGCACAAGCTGTGTTACTAGCGACTTCTGTTATTGTCGCTGTCATAATCATGACAATGAACAAGATCAAAGGCAGCGGTAAATGTTGCAATCCAGTAAGCCGTCCTCCAACCCATTCCGCAAGCTTCGAGTCATTTGCTGCATCTGAGAGAGCGAATCCTCCTCCTATTTCAAGCAAATTGAGAACATCCACATTTACAGGAAGCATTTTTAGAGAGAAAGAAAATCTCCAACTGTCATTTGTAATTTGAGTTATCTTTACCCATTAGTAGCACAACACCCCATGGCAAATTACTTTGGACATACTTCCAATCCAACAAAGCTTCAATTTTCATCCCGGCATTTTCTTCTGAAATAGGAGAATATATTCAATTGAGATAATCCTGCAGATCTTGTATCCACATTTTTACCCTGGCTTTTCGCAACTCACTTTTGAATAAAACGCTTGGATGTTTTGGAAGAATGAAAAGCAAAAGAACGACCAACATTGCAGCTGTGGCGTCTCCGATACGGAAAGTCGGATTGTCCGTGATTATGTGTGACCATCCGTGAATAAATTTTGGTTCACGGAATAACCACAAGCTAACAGCAAACACGAACAACGTTGCTACAGCTATCTCATGAAATGTCATGGAACCAAGCCCCCTGTACTTTTCGTTGAGCATTTTTTCAACATTCTTTTGATTCTCTGTAGACATCAATCGAGATTTCGAGCTGTCCTTCTTTGACCCGAATCCAAAGAATACAACGACAAGGTAGATCCACGCAAACAAAACGTTAACCAGCATTGGAGGAACATTATATACCATCCACGTAATAAATGTTAAATCAGTATAGGTTCCATTTTGACCAATATCGAATCTGAAAATATTTGTCATCATAAGCGTTAAATTTTGCGAAAATTCTGCCATTTCAGATGAAGCAGTTTTTAATCTTAGCTTTAAAAGCATCATATTTCCCAAAAGTAGTATGCATGGGTTACCCACAAATCAAAACTTTGAACAAAGGCGGAGACGAGTAAAGCGAGTTACATTGCTTATTTGCGTATATTAGTTAAATATATAAGCTACAATTTTGTACATAAATGCTACTAATCTACCAAGCTAATACATATAATTTGTTATTTTTGTTTGACTAAACATCACCAACTAAACTAAATGGTTTAACCTACCTTTGCCTCAACGTGTGTGCTGAAAACAGCTCTAACAGCTCTACATTCTACAGAACTAAAGTGATGAACTAACGCAGAATAGGAAAAAAAGGACCACCCAAACCAGCTATATCCCACGCGACAAAAAAATTTGGAATACACCAACACAAGTGACTATTGCATGCTTTAAAATATGCATTTTTCCAGATATTACAAGAAATTACTAGTTCCAAACCGGCGTCGATCCAAAATTCACAACTTGTTCACACTCTTGTCAACAAGATTAGTTCCCTAAATGACATATGTACTATTTAGCGGATACAACTAACCGTTTACTATCAAGATATCAGCTTACATGAATCCAAACATTATACAACTGTGCGATTTGCCTTTTCGCAATCATGATTTTCTTTCATCATCAAGAAAGCTGTTTATCAACGGCACTTGCTGAGCTACCATAGCCAAGGACAAAATGGACTTTGATTGGTTTCCTCAAATGGGCATGTAACAACGAGCGATTCACAAGGTCGTTCCTTGCACTTGAATATATTTTTTTGTTGGCACCCATCACAGTCGTGTTCAACAGAAATACATACATGCAACTAAATTAACTCATTAAAAGTGCATAATTAAATGATATGACACAGTCAGTTAATGACTGCGTCAATCATACATGCCAATTCGCAAAGTAACCATATAATCATATTTCATCATTTGTTTGCGAGCTGTCCATTTCTGACGCAAGCTATTTTCCGCTTACCAATCTTTAAATCATTTAAAGAGAATTTTTATTCTCGTCATTTCCAAATATTTATAGGTATGACCCGGAAATAAGAGGAAGCCATTTAAATAGCTTACCTTTCCCAAACTACTTCCAAGGCTTCCAGCATGTTTACCATATAGCGCTTGACTAAATATTAAGTTATTAAAATCCTAAATGTTGCTTCTAGAGTACTATCACTTAACTCTATTTACTACCTCTTCTCCAATGTAAGTAATTGTAAATAGCAAAGGAAATATCAGCAAAAAAGCTTCCATCGTAACCCGGTTGTGACTATGAAAGGGCATGTTAAGGACCGTTTCGATCAACTTGATGAGTAAAATGTCTTACGCCTTTTCCTTGAGGATTAAGTTTGGTCCACATCCTAATATCGAACCTGTGCCACCAATATTTGAGGCGTAGGCGATAGCTAAGAGAACCCCATTTTGGTACTTCAACCTTAATAAATAATGTTCAGTGTTTAAATTAACCATGCAAAATGAAGCTTGAAAAATATACCCTATCTCACTCATTTCGATCCAGCTAATTATGCCACCAAGAAAAGTCTCGCTTTTGTAACTATTTTAAAATGTCAATTAATGCATATGTCTCCTCAAGTGACTAGCTGGTTTCGAAACTACCGTAATATTAGTGTTAGTAGATACGCATTTTTGTAGCATTCAAGATGTCAGTCACTTTGTCGTGTCTGTTTCATGACTGACACTGATTTATTATAACTGCGTTTAAAATTGGATCAGGTGCGAGCCCAGTACTAGGCACGTATTCATAAAAAATGTATTTTGGTAGATATTTAAACTCATTGACTGTTTGATCTGATCGCAATAAAAATAATTTGATGTTGTTAGTTTGACAGAATTGTGACTAATTACCATAACATAAAAAACGAAACATCCGTCTAACCACAACACGTAACACTTGCACATACATTGTTTGGCAGATGCCTAACATGATAAGTAACATCCGTATTTGCTGCGTCACTGCTTGTCGAACATGGAGCTGCAAGCCTGAAGAACAATATTTATCTCAATTTTTTACCCAACAACAGTGCCACCAACGGTTATTGGCCTTTCTGCAGCAGCTATTTGGTAAAGAAGCCCTGAGGAAAGTGACGAGTACGGCCAGGCCGTGCCACCTATGTTGGCAGCTACCAGTGCTCCCATGATTAGGGCATGCTTCAATTCATTAATTTCGCTGTTTACTTTTGTCTGCACGTTACTGTTGCCCAATCCATTGCTTACGCTGTGTTATAATTATATACGATACGTAATATTTTCACTCATTCATGAATAAGTCATGCCACCGCATTGTTACATGCATCGTTTCCTTCCCCATTGTCCATGACATTTGTTGTTTAAATGCGCATTTTTCTGTATTTTGCATTGTTTCATAGTCAAGGATAAATTATAGACCTGGTGTCACATCATAACGGTGTGACTGTTCGCAAATTGGTAGAAAACCGAGAACTTACATTGCAGAGTCAGTATCTCCCTCACTACTACTATCGTCAATGGAAATCGTCGTAGTGCTTCCTGTCGTGTCAAAATCTTTACTCCGATTGACACTATTCACGGTTAGTTGACTTGGATCAGGAGCTTGCATTATTGCCAAAGACCCGCTTGACTTGCGCGTGCTGCTGTCATCTGAAGTGTTCGTGAACTCGGTTATGTTCGCTTGGAGTTGTTTGTTGGAGATACTTGACGAGTCTTGAGTAGTGGTTGCTCCCTAATAGCATACGCCGAAATCATATTATCTTGTCAACAATTCAGCATGAAAAGGCAACGACTAACATTGGAGAAATTGGCATCTCATTTTACCTTATTAAGTTCATCAGCCTAAAATGGGAAAAGAATATTCATGCCAAATTACTGTCTATTTTTTGCAACTAGTTGAGCTCAATATGGTTTCACTTTTTAATGGACATGAAACCAGCAGTTACCTCAACGGCGACGCGCCCACAGCTGTCATTACTCGGAGAGCAATCCTTTTGTGAAGATTGCAATATTCCACTGCCAATGCAATTATAAGTCCACCGACAAACATCATATTCGTATCTTTCATATAATTTCGGGATACTTTGCCTGCGCCATTTATAAAACTTAATCAATCATTTTTACTCAAATAAAGTCTTTACTACAAGCAATGCCTTCACATAACATTGCATAATTTTCCTGAATATATTTTACCAGTATCCTGAACACCAAAGAGAGGAAATAAGACAATCGGTAGAAAACTTGTAACAGCCAAAGGGATTGCTTCCGTCATCCAAAAAATGGCCATGATGAAGATCACATAAGCGCATCTGAATTTCTGCAAGTTAAGCATAACAAGTGAAAGAGTTATTGAAAATCAAAAAAGTCAAGCTTTTCCAGGACATCATTACATCAAACAATGATGTTGTGATTCTAGGTTCTAGCTGCTCTGAAACGTATAGCTAATGAAAAAAAGACAAAACAAGTAATTCTAAGCATTCCACAAAAGTGTGAACAAAGAGATATCAGGAAAATTCTCATTCTGCTTAAAATGCAATCATTCTAATGATAAGTATGTTTGCTAAAACCAAAATGATTCTCATGCAATGCTGTAAAATATTCAAACAGTTCGATTATGCAAGCTTGTAGTTAGACGTAGACGTAATCATGTCATGAGGTGGGTATATATTATGCAGTGTAGGAACGCGCCACACACACCACACGCATACAGCGATAATGATAATTGGAGTGAAGTAGCCTTCATAAGGCTTTTCCTGCTAACCTTTATCACATAAATTTCCTTTGAACTTCCTCTTACACATTATGTATAACAATAGACGCTACAGTTTTTTCTTCATATTTCATTCTTTATTCGGTTGATTATTTGACGCTTGTCAACCATTTACCACCTCATTACTGATTGTTTTCATTAATGAAAAAGTTATTTATTTATTGAAGACAGACCATAATATTATTAAATTAATCAATCCAAGGCTTATACTTATCTAATTGTAAGTATTGCTAAATTAATGAAAAGTTATTAAGTTTGAAGATTTATTTGTATCTACGCCTAGGTATTTTAGTTTTCATGAAACATTCTTATTCCGTGAAATTCGTTTTATTAAATACTCGAGTCGAGTATGTCGTGTTTAAGGATTGATGAATCTTATCTTATCTTATCGAGTCTTCCTACTTATCATTGCATTTTCCTATTGAAGAAGATAAGGAGAGGGGAATTACTTCAAATAGTAAAGAATGAATGAAACTTACTTTTGAATCACCGGTATCCAAAAGGAATAGAGGGAGGAGAATAATGGGAACAATGAAGGTGATGAAAAATCGCCAGTTTTTTAAGATCCCACGCAAATTCATTTTGAAGGCCGATTTGGTTGCGCAGAAAAATTACACAATGTTCTAAAACTCCTTCAACACTCAACTTCCTTCCTGTAAGATTTTGAATATTAATCTTTAGTCAAAATCATGCAAAATTGTATTCCTGCTGTCTACTGAATTATAAAGCATCACTCACACAGTAACACTATCACGCAGACTGCGTTGCTTCACAAGTTTTGCAAATAGACGGTCAAGAATTAGTCACAAAAATACATGCTTGCTATAGATGATAGATGTATATTATTTTTTAAACTATTTGAAATTTCACAACAAAAGTTATATTTCATCATCAATAAAAACCGGAGAAAATAAAATGTATGATGAACTGTCACTGACACTTGGCAAATCGTAAATGTCTAAAAGGCATCAAAATTATATCATGAAATTAATTCGCTTTCCTCTAATTAATCTGAAAAGTACAGTTGCTTCCTTCTGCAATGATTTTTGTGTGTGAAAAAATCATAATAATATGCTCGCACAGGTAAGCTCCAGTGCAATGCCCTACTTCTTCAAACGTTTATCAGTATTCATAACAAGCCTTTACAAAATTGAAAAATCAACTCTGTCTCCTCTTTCCTCTCACTTGCATGCGTCAGCCGACTACAGACCTAATAACCTACAAAATTTAATCCACTGCGTTGATCAAATCAAACTGCTTGCTGATGACTGTTGGAATCCCAATTTCAGTGAAAATTATTGCCCACGCTTTTGCTAATAAAATAATTTATACGGAAGTTTGATTTATACTGTTTAACCTCAACAAATAAAAACATTGCAATTATACAATGTTCAAACAATTTCCTGAACGCACCGGAGGGTTTGGGATTTCATGAAAACTCTGTGACTGTACAAAATAAATGGGAATAAAATTCTTCGAAAAAGATGTTTTTAAAATGTCTATGCGTTCAATACCGAATTCCATGCAGCACAACTCTGGAATTGGTGTCAATATAACAAGAAGCTGAAAAAGACTAACGAATCTAGCATCGGAATTTAGACGTTTATATCAAGTCACTGGCAAGATCACTGAGTGCGGAGGGAAATTGGGAAGACGTACCGACTACAGTGGAGCGTATGTACGATAATGATACGATCCCATGAAAAAATAGAGAGTACATGTATACCGCATGCATAAACTTTTATAATAAAAATTCATGCATAAATGATACCACAAACTAACTGACTATTGGCATGAACGAACAAAGCTAAAGATTGCAAAATAGCTATGCTCTTTAGATTTGTTGTGGTGAATCATAATGTTTTACTCTATACCCAGAGAGGAAAATGCAAAATGCAAGGGGTTCAAGTTGGCGTTGACAATGGTGCCGTATTTGCAGACTTGCATTGTGCAGCTCAACTGATGTCTATTTGCGATTTTAAGTGCTAGACGATAGCGCAAAATTATATACATACCTACATTACAATACTTGGTAAAGGAACATCAATTTGAGTACGTACAGATGCTGTCCTATATCATATAGGCTATATGTCATAAAACGCAAGTTCGTTCGTAATATATATCCTTAACTATGACTAGACTACATATAATTGTCGTTTATTTATATTCCGAATAGTGTTTAATTTTGTTTACAGATGAAATGAATGTCCTGGTCAGATACCATAATATTATGGTCGGTTTATGATTTGTAAAATTATTAATACTGCATGGGTTCCATTGTCAATTGAGGAGATGCTGAGCGAGCGAGTGTGTAGAGCTTTGATGAAATTTCCAAGTAATCTGTGTTTACTAAGAAGTGTTCATTTACTGGTTTATTAAGATGCGAATTCAAAGAATGCTTAGATAAACAAGGTATAATTTAGAAAAATGTATGCATCGACGACAAACAATCCTAAATGTACCTCTGGGAATGCGGGAGTACGTATAAAAGTACCTACTGTACTAAGTATGCGTGAGTAGGCTTCGTTTGATTTGCACTTTTGGACGGATGCAGAATGAGTTGAAGTTATGCCAACATTATCAAACCACATCATTGATCTGATCATTGCTATGCAAATTCGGATAAAATTATACATATACCCATGAAAATTCTTGATAGAAGATAAAAGAAGATTCATATAATACCGAGTAACCAATCCAAGTATCCATTATCAGTTTGTTGATGTTTACGATGCGAAAGTAAGTATGCAAATTTAAGCAAGAAATCAGTCCGTTCCAAATTCCGACCGAACCCATGCATGCTTCTGCTGGGTAACTATTTTATAAACCAAATATTTATTCATCTATTCATGTATGCATCTTTTTGGCTCCATTATAATTACAACCCTCGAGAGAATGCAAGGTGAATTGTGGATTTAAAAATACTCCATAACCTATGCAGTCAATATTAAATGAAAGTAATGCCATTTTCCCTTAAACTTTAGTTAAACCCGACAAATTATGTACATTCGTATCTTTATGGAATACCAGTCTAGGAATTTCTTGCAAAGTTGCAGATGGATGCAGAATTATGTGCAGGCAGGTGCACCCAATTATATGCGCTCATGGAGGACGATTTTACACGGCACAATCGGAAATTTATTGGTGGGCGAAATATCTAAATGCGATATGATTATAGTATTCATCTCCCCACCCCACCCTCCATGAAATAAAAATGCTTGTAAATTGCAAATGTTGAATTTTATTTTTTTTCATAAAAAAAACGACTAAGGCTAATGTACCTTTTTAAGATTTTACAGGATTAATAATATGCATCGCTACCTACCTAAGATTCCAATCCAATGAAAATATTTCACTTTTTCACACTAAAAAATCATGTGTTTATAGTATAACCTTGCCTGTCACCATAAAGTTAATGAACATGTGGATTTTTATTTTTGCACAAGCCAGCGTGCGATTAAGTTTGGAGATAAAACTGGTATTTATTTATACAGGCATTTTAATATGCAAAACACATAATATAGAACTCCAATTTGACAAATGATGTTGAAATCTTGAAAAATCCATTTTGTTTCATCATTGGAGCTGTTACAGTAATTTCTGGACAAAACTATGGCAAAGAGATGTACGCAGAGCTGTTGGACCTGAGGTGTCGTTTGGCCACTCGAAAGCTTTTTGGCTGAAAATTTGTATACAGGTGAAGATTAATGCGAGGAATACGAAACCGTTGA
>JAHZNA010004586.1:0-21214 GCA_027743935.1 Sinodicranocentrus sp. ZH6 | reverse complement strand
CCAAACCTGCGTTTTACAGAAAACGGATTTCAGATTCGTAATCTACGCCATAAAGTACACTAGAACCAATACTTCGTTTGGCCTGGTTTAAACTTCACCAAAACGTGTTCCCTCGTCAGTTTTTTCATGCCCTCAATAAACAGATACCACTCGCTGAGCTCCAAAAAACTAGTGACTTTTTTGGTCTGAGGAGAGAAAGCCTTTCTCTGGATTTTTTTGAAGTGGTGCGGTTACGTATAAGGCACCATTTCTGTAGTGATGAGAATGCATTGTGACTGTGGAATTGAAAACGACGAGAAAATATATAACGGCGCAAAAGGGCTTTTCATCCGATGGGGAAATCTTTGACGGTTTCGCTATATGATTTACTAGAGAAACTCCCATTTTTCTGCAATATAAACTCTACCATTTCAACTCAGGTCAGCTGCTCTGCTGGTTGAATTTTCCTTGTTCCTCCTGTAGCACGGATCATGGAGCAGTAGAAGATGAGAAAAAGGCAGAAATGGATTGTGCAACTGGCTCCATTTATTTCAACCGTGGTCATCCAACCACATCTTATGCATTGCATTTTCATCCCATTCCCAGTGATCCACACAAGGATATTCTTTCTCGGGTTGCTGGACAGGAAAACTTTTTGAAAAAGTTATCCTGAGTGAGTGAGGGGCAGCGCGATAGGAGCAGAAACCATGAATGCATAAAAATGCATGTCGTTCTCTACGTCAGTGTACGGATCTGGGAGAAAGTTATTTTATTTATTTTTTCTCTCTCCTTCATCCCACAATAATATCCTTTCAAGGTGGGAAAAAAGAGAAAAGTTGAAAATATAGTCCACCTATATATTTTTTCCTATTCTCACCTCAACTCTCTCTCTTTCCAGGAAAAAGAATGAAAGGATGAAGGATATAATATAATGGAAATGTGTTTACGGCATTTATATGTCTATGGACTTTATCACATTTTCATCTCGTTGTTGATAGCCTCCACACTCATATATAACTGCCTCCATTGTCATTTCCATTGGGCTCTTATGTGGTGAATAAAATGAGATGGAATTGTGAATTAGGCTTTTCTCACTTGCCTTCACCTTTCCGGTCGAGACCACACACGTAGTCATCATTCTCGTTTGGAAAGTTGTGTATAAATATGTATTGTTGTTTTTCCTATATTGTATAAGATAGTGGCACAATAGGTGTTTACTAGGAATAAAAAAAGGACAAGGTTCTTTTCACTGTATTATTTTCCCGGATCATCCTATAATATCGTCACCGTGACTTTGCCACCTTGGGCGGGGGAAAAAGTATACAAGGGAAGAAAAAAGAGTTAAGTCATAATAAGAAGATTCGGTCTTGCTTCCTTTGCCATTGAGGAATATTAGAGTTTTTTTAGTAGCCTCTTCTGAATACCACGGGGAGATGTTTACATTCATATAAAAAGGGGGTGAGAAAAACAAGAATGGAAAGGGTAAAGGAGCAAGTAGGTAAGGAAGAATTGTGTAGAGGTTTTTTGTTATATTTTCGAAGGAAAAAAAGTTGAAAGTATTTTCCGTATCAATGGTTGAGTCGGTTGGATCGCATCACAAGAAAATCCTCAATATGTTGTGGCTTAGACGATGAAAGAGAGAGAGAGAAAGTAACAATAATCTTACGGAGATCGGGTGAAGGCTCACAGGAGGTGGTAGAATATTTTTTGTATATACTTGGAATGTACGAGAATGGCAGGAAGAGATGTGGGATCTTAGTTGTAAATTATGTATGTACGATGTGATGTGGAAAAGGATTGGATTTGGAGGTATACTGTTTTTTGTGGAGAAAAGGGTGTGTCGTTTGTATGACATGTGGGATTGTGCTTTGTTAAATTTAGGTATGTAACAGGCGGCTGGGTATCTGAATTAATGGATGGAGGATTGTTGAATAGTTTGGCTGATTTTTTGCAATGCGCAAGGTTTCAGTTTTTAGGTTTATTTTGTATTTTTTAGTTTACGGGATTACATTGAAGTGAATATAATGAGAGCAGCAGGTTTAATTTTTAAAGCTTCTGCGCCGTCAAAAAAATAACTCGATAATTTTAAATACAAGCATTTTCATTAGGTATGATCAATTCATCGTGAGTATATTGTATTGTAAAATACACCATGTGCAGAAAAATTGTAAGGTTGAAAGTTTGCATTTTGCAACTTGAACACACTCTCTCCTCAGCCAACACTAGAAAATCCTCCACCAGAATAAATCCCATCACGGGACTGCTTTTATCTACGAGTTGTATATTTTCACGGTTAAATACATCTAATCTGATTTTGGCAAAAATAGCACCACATAAAAAACATCCAAATGCATTCCTTCCCTCACGTTCATAAAAAAACGAAAAACCCCAATTTCACCTGCGGTTTCTCTTCCATATTGTGATTCTCACCTTACATTCCAAACCTATTTGTGAATATTTCCATTCAATAGAGCTTACTGCACATCTTGCACACCAATTTCAACCTAGACAATATCTTTTTCTCTCTCCAGTTGTCTTTTTTCTACTGATTTCATTCCCTGTGCAATTTCACTGTCGATAAATTCGGGAAAAATCGGTAAATTATTACGATAAGCTGAAGAGTGCTAATAAATTCCCATTAATTTATACGCCTCCACAGCAAAATAGCAATCCATCGTGGTGGTCCTCACTACAAAAAATTGGAGAAGATATGCTCCTCCGTCGTAAATGTAATAAAAAATGCATTATGTATCTATCCGTAGTCATCCATCTCTCAAACTATATGAGTATATATAACTCTATGTATATACGCATGTGAGTGTGTGTGCACACCACTAAACCTTAATGGTCTATCTCTCCACTTCTTTCCTTCCCAGAATCACCGACCATTTTCCCTGTGAAAAAAAACGGGGAAGAGATCGAAAAGGAAACTGAGAAAATTACCCATCGTTTACCCTCTTAACTGCAGTCAAGGTAAGCCTTTCCTTCTGCTCCAGCTCATGTTTTCTTGAGGATGAAAAGCAATGAGTAAACGAAATGGGTGGTTTGCCAAGAAAAAAATAATATTGTGTATCTGTCCTCCACGGTGGTCTCCTCCTTCCAGGAGGGAATATAGACGATATGGGAAGGAGACTGGAGAAAAAGAATAAAGACTAAGAAGATGCTTTCCTCCAGCGCTTCAAGTACGCTTCCAGCTTGCAATTTTTACTGGGGCTCTTGAACCCCCAACGCTTTTTCTCCATACACAAGATTGAGTTAAGAAGGGACGCCGTTTTTTACTGGAATTTTATTCCGTTCAAGAATAAAAGTAGCTGGAAAAAACTATTTCCAGACTCAAGGTAAATGTATGTAAGTATTTTAGAGGATAACTATAAAAGTGGCGACATGACGTTACCCTCTAGCTCATGCATCCTTTTTTTCCTATGGTACTCCATTGAAAGAGCTTGTTTTCCCAATGAACATTGGACGAAAGAGAGAGTGTCGTCACTTTATCTAAGAGTTACTGTTATAGGGTCCCAGAGTCTGGAGAACTCTGGAGAAAAAAAACACAAGATGGTATTTTCGAGCATGAACCGCTTCTCTCCATTTTCTACTTGACTAGCACACAACATATCAGCAGAGTAATATGAAAAAAAATTGAGAACAAGCTTCCTACACATACAGCGTGACAACAACGAGGATATTCCATCAGGATTACTAATATATATCAAGTGGCATAAACATGTCCGCTAGATATAGGAGGCATCTCGAAGCAAAATATTTTCCTCTCTTGCAAAGCACCACTTTTTGGCACATGGAATGCAAAGGAGATGAGGATGAATGACGAAATGTTGGAAAAGAACTGCGTTTCAGCTCAATCTCTTCCAAAGATTAGAACAGTTCTTTTGTAGAAAAAAATAGTTGCAATTCGCAAAACAGGATTTTTTCTTGGAAAGAGGGCAAAAATAAATGAGATGTTTTTTCCAGACAAAGTTTTAATGAAGCAAGAATGAAAATAAGGAAGAAGGGTATTTGGAACGAAGACAAAGTACAAAGCTTATCAAAAGTGCATCACTATATAATTTTTTGGGGTGGTGGTGCAATGTTAGAAAAAAAAATTTCATAAGATAAGAAGGAGCAGAAGAGACGAAAAGTTGTTTTTGTTAACTAATACAATTGTGCTGATGAAGCAGATGAGAAGAAAAAAACTTTGTGAATAAAAACTGAGAGAGGAAACATGATAGACTTCAATTTCATTTATTACCCTGTCTATTAAATCAAGTAAATAAGGAACAACAAGTCAAAATGAAGAGGAGTGTTTGAGGGTCGGAAAATAATAGCTTTTGTAACTCCATTTAGAAAAAAAGAAGATGAGGGACTCTAAGAAAAAAAAGATGGATAGTGATAGTACCCCAAGCACGATATATTTTTCCCCTTCTTGAAAAAAAAGAAGAAATGCTGAGAAGTTGGTGTGTTTCTCAAGAGTGGAATATTTTTTTTATCAACCCTTCAACTCACAGTCCAACCCTCGTTGTTTTTTCTCCTTTCATTGATGCGGAGAGGAGTATCATATCATATCATTCACATGACAAGCATCCATCCATAGACAATCCCATTTGCTTCCTCCTCAATCCCCGTCTATAATAAAATTATGACGACTTTTTGACTCCAGCCGGATTACATCATTACATATTATTATATGAAAATCATTCCAGGAAAAGAATGTTCTCTATTTCTACTTCCCATGAAGAGACGTTTCTTTTTTATATATATTTTTATCATAACATTTGTCCAAAATAATATATATAGAAAAAAATGCAGTATCAACTTTTTTCTATTAAGAAACTCATACTAAGGAATCTACATTTTATTACATTAGCACAGTGAACACACACACACGAACAGGATGAAAATGAAACATGGGATATGTATTTATCCACATCCTTTTAACACACACACATGGTTTTCTCCAAAAGTCTCGTTCCTTTTCCATATTTTTGGAGGATGATGACGAAAGGAGGAAAAGAGAATAAATTCATTCTCTTCGCTCTATTTCCCTTTGCTAGTGTGTGTGTATTTTATACAAGATAGTGAACACCGTAGTTTACAACTTAGCAAAGCATTTTTCTCCTTGTTCTCTCCACATATTCTCTAAATACCACAAAATATGTGTATCCTGTCTTGTCTCCCTCTTCTTGTCTCCTCACTAAAGCCATGGATGGAGAGTAAAGCCAAGAAAAATTTAGATTTCATTTAGTCCACGGATTATACCCAAAAATATCCAGAGTGACTAGAGAAGAGGAGGAAGAGCAAGATATAAGAGAGATTTTTTTTCTTCTATTTTCCCCCTTTTATTCCTTTTTGCTCTTTTGGCATTGCTCACTTATCCGTTTGATGCTTTCTCTCTGTCCATATTCATCCACATAATCCAATGTGTCGCATGGAATGCCAATCCTTTAATACTCTCCATGTGGGAATCTGCCCCTCACTCAGTCACCCATATAGACAGTGAGTGTGTGTGTTTTTTTCTCGAGAAAAAGGAAATATTCAACACTGTTATTATCACATGAGTATAATAATATATATTCCTTATAGAAATGGAGGAGAGACGGACATTAGGATATATTTATATGTAACATCATCATCATGCATTTACTCTTTTCCTCTTTCTAGAGAATATACTTATGCTTATTTCTCTTTTCTCTATATCATTCAATGGAATGATGGTTACTTGGAATGGAACATAGATGCATATCCTTATTGCGTCCTCGTCAAGCTGCACTGGGAATTCACAATCCGGCAAATTATGGGCGTTTCATTTTCCATTTAATAATATCAGCATTTTTCCCCGTTTTCTTTTTTTGTCTCTCGCTTCTTCTTTTTCCCTCTCTTTGTATATAACTGAAGGACAAAGTGAGTGAGAGCATCACAAGGAGAAAGGAAGAAGAAATAATAGGGAGAATATGATGCACACATTTATTCCTAGAAATAAATACTCTTATATCAACTATGCATGGTTATTGCATTCATACAAAACAAGACGAAAAAAATTCTGCATGAAAATGGGAAAACCAAGTTAAATGAAAATACAGAGCTCAACCCTGGAATGGCATGTGTGGGGAAGACGAGAGAGAAAAAAATTGTCTTGTGAAACGATGATATTCTCATGTACACACATTAGTACATTTTTTCCAAGGGATGATTCCTGTTTACTTTCTATACATTGTAGAGATGTAAGTGTGCCACGCTAGAGATAATGGGATTGCATGTTGGCATTATTATTCTCAATGAAAATTATATTATTATCTGGAGAGATGAAATTTTATTTTCTTTCTGCACACACTCTATCCTAAAATATGTATAGCATGTACATGATTCTCGTTTGGAGGATATTGTTTTTCAGGGGTAGAGGGGTAAGTGGGAGAAAGGCATGCAATCCACATAACTTTTTAGCCAATGACTCATTTTTTCGCAGAGGTAGGAGGAAAGTATAAGAGAAAACAATTTTTTTCTTTCTCCTTTTGTGTGTATGCATTTATATTCATATGCATGCATGTGGAAACAAGGAAAAGTCATGACTTTGGTTAATGATCGCTAAAAACTCATTCCCTTCCGTTTATTATCATTTTACATTTTTTCCTCCACTCCTTCCTCCATCATGCCCTTCGCTTTTTGTATGCTCTAAATGGGGATAAGGCTAAAGAGGAGATGAAATGAAACTGGATTTTGTGACTACGACTCACTTTCATTTTCCCTTTGAATGATTTTCAAAGAGCACGCAAAATATTTATTGCGAAATCTACGTCAACACAAGAGGAAAACCTAGAGTGAGTTGCTACACGTGCCAATAATGACGGTGTGTATGTATATGTGCATGTCCGCTATGGAAATATATATAGATAATTTGGTAGAGGGATAAAGGGGGTTAAATGAACCATTCCTAGTATATTTATCCACATTGGCTTTCCATGAGCCAGCCTCCAGTTCTAATACGTACTAGGGTAATAAATACGGAATTAATTCCCGTGCAAACAAACTCCTCTAAAAATATTTTACGTCACGTTTAATTCATTCATTTCCCCCCAAAGTAATCGAGTAATGGACATGTGAAGGGTTTAATATCGGAGATGATGAATAGGAACAAATTTTTTTTACTGGATATATTCCCATCCATTGGGGTTTATCGGATTCACATAGGATATCATTTGGCTCGTCTGTCTTTCCGAGATGCAGATATCACTTCACTTTTTTTCTCTCTGGGTGAGCACGACATAAAAAGAAATCCACATGGAGGTTTTATATGGTTATCTTATTGTTCATAAAGTGAGACATAAAATTTATGGATACAAAATAGGCAAAGTCACTCTTTCCCCATTGCACACAACCTTATTATTCTTTATTGGCGGTGGAACATGAGCCTACATACACCCTCTTCATCTGTCTTCATATTCTTGGAAAAAGTGTAACCTCCTTGCCACCCACTAGTGCATCCAGGGAGTTTACAGGGAAAGCTTATATTAACCAAATGAAAACGGGATCCAGATATTCATAAAAGTACAAAGGTTATTTTCTCAAATCGACTTACACACATCCTGTTACGTTACATTACCAATGTTATGCATCAGTAGAGTGCAATAAGACTGTCGTAATATGCAGCCCGATACAATATTCCCTGTCACTTTTTCTTCCATAGGGCGATGTGTGCGCATTACGATGATAATATCATCTTTCTTGTCTCGACACAAATCCTCCTCAGAGCTTCAACTCTATATAGTGTACATGAAACCTAGAAAGAGAGTAAAAGAAGACCATAACATTGCGTATCATTTCACAAGATCCATCCGTAAAATGTTCCTTTTCCCGGAGAGTATCGACTCCCTGGTGTGAGTGAATAAAACGCTCACAAAACCGACCCCACATGAACAAAAATATATATTTCTTTCTTTTCCCTATGTCACTGTCGCCTTCTCTAAAGCCTTTTGTGAATGAATACAGAAGCTTCAACTTTCTGCGAGTATATACATCTTTCTTTTGAAAGGAAATTATATCCAAACGTGTTACTCCATTCTTGGGCCATTCAACAATTTCCGAAGAGAGTGAAATCAGACATGTGACTAGATATTCATAGGGTAATATGCATAGTCATATTTTCCTTTTGAGAATACACATATTCATTTATTGTGTGTTTATTCATTGCTGTGTTATCATTGGAGGAAAGATATGCTTTACATGGTTGAGTACAAGAAGGCTATTCTATTCTATCTGACTTTGTATCTTCCTCTGTCCAAGGATACAATGAGAAATAAACAACGTTCTCAAGTCTATTATGCTTTTTCGTAGGAGTTTTTTCCTTTTCCTTTCATCTTTTTTCCCTAAGGAGAAATGGAATCTAGGACTTGGTTCGGTTTTACACCGTAGCGACCAAAACAAGTCTATTATATTGTGCAATTGTATGACATCAAGCTTTCATCGTTTTTTGACATAGGGAGAAAGCTTATAAAGCGATATGGGAAAATGTAAACATAAACATGAGAATAATGTGCACACTTCCTCCTAATCGGGGAAGAATGAAAGGAGAAATAGTGTCTTGCGTAATTCATAATTTGTTCCATTTTTATTTATCCCATTTGTTTACGAAATTGGGAACAAGAACAAACAGATAACCTCATGCAAATACAAAACATATCAAATTAACGCATAAAGCATATCAAATTCTTTGGAGGGAATCCAAATCTAGATTTAGGTTTTGCTATATTACATCATAGCTTCTACGCACTTTACTTTTATCCACGAAATTTGGAAAGCTACGCCGAACATTCTGAAAAAATATATTTTTCTCGTGCAAAATCTTGTGTGCGCTTATGAAGCAATGGGAACCAATCTTACAAGTGTGAACCTTTATACGCAGTTTTTGGTATCAGGGAGATAAAACATGCATAACGAATACTTGGTGTGTCTCCCAAAAGTCAGCAGAGATAATCCACGTACTTGCCACATTTCAAAGGATGTCAGTGAAAATTTGTTTTTTCCTCTTTTATTCCTTTCCCACCCATTCTTCATGTTCACTTGTACCGCACCTTTTTCCTCCATCCGAATCTGAAGTTTGAGGCTGGAGCCAACCACTTTGAACTTGGTTGGGAACCGGGGGCTTCATCAACCCGTAAATATTAGATTGTTAGAGAGTGAGATGACTCTAGCACTCTATATATTGTGAATGGGTTGGGATGAGATATGAGGGCTGCTGTTGAACCATGTACTCCACCCAGCTTGTACTTTTCCCTTGAAATAACATAAACCATTTTGACAGGGAAAGCCAACAAGTTCCCATTTATATTCTTCTCCTCTCATTCATCCCATTTTTTCTCGTTTTTATATTTAAAAAGCCGTTTCCACTTGGATTTCCAGCTTCAAGCATACTCGTTAGGATGAACAATTGGCACTAATAAAATGAGGTACCAACATCCGCCCTCAAACTCAAACACTCCGACGAGGAAGAAAGAAAGTTCTAAAAACACCGAGTCCTGTTGTCGCTTCCCCTTTCTCGTTCCCAGTCTTGTACATCATCCTCCGCTCATTCACTTTTCCTTCTTCTTTTTATTCCGAAATAAAAAATGACGTTATTTATATGCCTCGTGTAGACATTCACATTGGCATTTTGCACTGGTAATAAAAACAAGTCATTAAAAACAGTGCAAATTTCCTCCTTCCCTCATCCACTCTCACTCCGCTGTCACAATCGGGGGGAGTCGTCACATCAAAATTTTAATGTCACTTAACGAGCTTCACTCCTCGACTGACGCTACCGTTGTTGCCACTGCATATTTACTAGAAATCCTATTCTTTTTGCGTGAAGAATATAACTTCTTTATTTGTCTGAGGATTTTCCCCCAATAATGTACAGTCGTCTAGCTTCTTTCTCTTATAGAAAATATCCTTTGCTAAAGGAGTGAAAAACATTCATAAAAACTGAGATAGGACGACATGATTTTGCCAAGAAATTATGTTCCTATTTCGCAAGACCATTATGTAGGATCATACATGTACTCTTATGGTTGGACAAGAAGCTTGTGTCCCCTACTTTTTTTTATAACAATCAAACAGAAGTAAAATATAAAATAAAGTTTTTTTTTTATCTTTTGGCTTTGGCAGTGGTAATAATTGTAGGGAAAAGGAGACAAGTCCCTTGGTCCTCTTTTCTCCCCTCATTTTTATTCCTATGCGAATGAACATTTATGAGCTGTTTTTTTCGGGGTGCTTTCGTTAGCGATTTTTTTTCTCCTCAAAAGGAGTGAATGTGGTTCTCAGTAAATATATGCACATGACTTTATAGAGTTTGGGGGATCACCTAAAGAGCAAATAACAAACCAGTATTTGTTCCAGTGTTGGTCCTCGTCTCCACGAAATTTTATTATTTTGGCAATAATGCGAAAATTCATGGCTCTTGTCATCTTGAGCTCTCTTTGGCTCCCTTCCCGTCAAAAGTTCGTAAAAGTCGGCGCAACTCCACACGTCGTCCCTTTTCTTCTTCCTCTTGTGTGCATATCTTCTCCCTTTTTTACTGATTGTCCTCGTCAAACAAAATAGTTTCGAAAGCTTCCACAGGCAGAAAAAAAGAAGGGAAATAAGAGTAGAAAAAAGTGGAATAAAAATGTTTTGCAAGCATCAAACACAATAATAAAACCAAGTGTATGTGCACACTTGACGTATTATGCATATATACGAGTGTTTCTTCTTTGAAAAAGGCTTCTCTGTAGGAGCTTGTTTTTATGAAGGTACATAGAACAACGCTGGAGGATGTAGAGGAGAGAACGTAGTCAGTCATTCATGAAGTCGTAACACCAATGAATGATGCCGATGTCGACAAATTCCTCTTTTCTCTTGTTTTCACAGATCGACAAGATCATATCGTTTCAAGAAGAACGAAGATTTTTTTCTCAGTCTGGAACCAAGTCAATTTTTCCCATTGTGTGTGCAGTGGAGCGAGGAGTGAGTCTAGGAATCACTTTTATTTCGCCTCGCTCATCAGCCCATTAAGTGTGTAGTATAGCTACACTAAAAGTTTTTTTACTTTTCAATATTATTTCTTCAAATAGAGTTGTAAATTGGATGAGAGGCAATATCACCGTCAGTCATTAAAGCAATGAGAGAAGGATGACGAATTTCGGGCTAGTTACTAGGGCGGATTGAGAAATTATTAGGGTGCCAATGTTGCAAAAAGTGAGGTTATACTAGTCGGGAATGAGAAGGGGAGTCAGAGGAACGTTATTGGACACAAGAAACATCTCGAATATCTCAATCTTGCATCATCAAGGCAAATCCAGATTTTGAAAGGAACGCTTTTTTCTGACTGTCTTTTCTACTCAAGTAGCCGCATTGCATAATGTATTTCTCCCGAGGTTTTGCGACATTGTGACACGGTCATAAAATAACAATAACAGTGGAGCTGCATTATTACCAGTGTCATTATTCTCTATCGTAGTACGACGGCAGACGGCAATCTTTTTTAGCGAAATGAAAAAAAATGTCAATTTGGTGTGGTAGAAAGTTAACGAAATATATATAGTGTATACTTATAAATATACAGGGGGCATTAAGATAGTTAATTTAGCTTACTAGCAAAGCTGCCTACTTAACTAACTTGGGAAAGTTCCCTTTCTACATTCCTCAGGGTATGACGCATGAGGAAATATTATTCATTGGGATTATTGAGAAAAGACGTAAAAATGCCTGGGAGAGATTATGACTTTTTTTTCCTTCCCTCGTTTCTTTCTTGAGCACTATCTTTGTTAAAGTTGGCTCTTCCCTGCTTTCATAAGGAATACGTGCTCCTGCAAGTTTCTGGAAAAAGTTTTGAGAAACAAGTTGCTTCGTTGACTTTATGCCCAGTCAATTGCTGATTCTGACCTTTACACAGAGGTTCTTTTGTTGACTTGCTTATACCCTTCCTTAACTTTTCCTTTGAAGATGCGAATCTCTGTAAAACTTATATAGGTAGTTGAGTGCTATACTAGCTCGACTCACAACTTCCAGCTATTGGTTAACTTGCCGAGTTTGCATGTTGAAATATGTGGTGTGCATATCAGTCCACTTAACATGAACTTTATTGGCATTCACGCATAATTCTCAGAGGGAGGAACGCCGAATGAGCAATCCTCCCTTTTCAATATTCTTCCGCGAAAAGAGTTGTCCATATAAGGAGAAAAAAGTGGTGTGTGCGTTGCACTGTTGAGTGTTAAGATGATCCTTGTAGTTTCCTCCCTTCAAGTTATATATCGGTATAAAAAAAGGCAACCTTCGAAATAATATCCTACCTTTTTATCCATATCAAAGGGGGAGGACAAGGAAAAAATGTCCGAATACATTATTTTGGTCATAAAAGCTTTTGCTGTGGATGTGCGGAATCTGCAATTTTTTCTAAGAAAGCTTACTCCTATAAAAATTTAAAAGGACAGATTTGACCGTCTAGCGGAGTCTACAAGTTTAACAATAATTTGACCTCGAAAAAATATCTTGCCTATTTTTACCCAAACACAGAAGAGGACGATCATCTTGATATATTCTTAAACATGCAATTATAATTCCATATTCCCACAATTTCACTATAAGTACAAAAATACTTAAATGAGCATGGTAAAAAATTCACATAAACAATTTCCGCATGCTAATTACACTCTCAATCCTTAACACACTCCTCATATGTACATACATTTAATGCACTTTTGTTTCCCTGTCTTTTCTTGCGTAATTTATGCTTTGCATAGACACAAAGGCATAAAAACCAATTTCATGCATGCTTCTCCAGATCCATCAGGCACACGACGAAAAGCAGCAAACGAGCTAGACTCACACTTTTTATCATCTCCACTCAAGTTCCCTTGTTCTCGCATAACATAAGCAGCACCACACACAGTCGAGTGTGAGAGGATCACTGTAGCCGGCGTACATAGTACGAACCCATGCTCGCGCAAAAGAATCACGGGCGTCCTTTACAAAACGTTAATATTTAAAGGACAAAAATAAATATTCTTCTAGTTCATCACCATCTTGAAAATCTTATCATTCCTTAAAACATACTGTTTTATCAAATATCCCTCCTGAAGAGGAGTCCTTCTCAACGAAAATCATGAACGACCCTTTCCTTTCGGATAAGGAATTTAAGATACTTCAGGGAATACACATATATACAATATTCCTTAAATTGCAAACGAACATATCCTCTTATACACAATGGCGTTATATTCGGTCAAAGAAAAGGAAGAAATGGCGTTGATTTGGGGAGTAGCTTCAAGCCTCTCGTAGCTATACGAAGGATTTTTTTGTTATACCTATTAGTCCTTATATAGTGTGCGTATCACGAGTTTCTATCCCAAATGGTAAACATATACACAACGCTTTTACCAATGTGGAGCTGCTTGTTGCCTGCGTGTATCCCTGCTGTGAAGTTGAACCGATGGTGATACAAAGTAAGTATATCCTGATGACTGCACAGGATGCCTATACAGAGAAGAGAGAAACGTATCAAGATATTATTCTGGCCTGATGGACTCTATTCTTTTGTAAGACGAAGCATGTATATGCATTGAAGGTAATGTAGTTTTATGTGTATACACATTTTATCTATCTTACACAGACTGAAAACTTTTCTGTTCGTAGAGATACGGCGACCACGACGAAAACGAAAGAAAGAAGTTGAAGGAGGTTCGTTGAGCGAGAACAGTTGTGCTTTTGCATCGTCACAGAAAAGTTTGCTCTTTCCTTTTCGTCAAGCCAGCCTTCGTATTAAATACTTTGTCATCATCATCTCATCATCATCAAGCCAGCCGCTAAAATTCTTGCTGCTACTATTTACACGATACATAAGGAAACAGAACACAAAAAGCTAAAAAAAGAGTAATATATCCTTGCTGCCACACACATTTTGCCACGCTCTTGTTGTTAATTGACCTTTGACACTGTTTTGCTACTTTTCTCTCCGCTGTTCCTTTGCTTTATACGTGTCTTTTCGAACATTTTCAAACTTAACTGTTCATGGTTAGTCTACTGTCAGTTGGTGAATTCGGAGGGAGAGTCAAGTCAAGACGGAGCGTTATGATAAGCTTAGTGAATACATGATATATAAACAGTTTTTACCACACAAGTTGCTTAACTTTTATGATACCTTCCAGCTAAAAGGTCGCTATAAGACAAAAAACTGCTTTTATTGCCAAGTCATTCGCTTTAATACAGAGAAAAGTTAATGTTTGATGTTTGGAAAGTTTTTAAAAAGTACTAAAAAATATCCTTTTTTGTTCTGTGGACGACCTCTACCAAAAAGATAGACAAAAATATTTAAACACATTACACATTGCTCTAGATGAATGGATGCATATGTGTTTCTCTAACTTTTGCGTTTAGCTAGAAATATCCACAACTAATTATCATTCCTTCAACTTGTAAGGATTCTACAAGTCGTAAAAATCTCTCGCAGTCTTAATATATTTTTACTGTTGACTATCGTGATCCCAATCAAACCGCTACAAATTTCAATTGTAAATTTTGTAGCACTGTACCTTCCTTAACAAGAGCTACCTCAGCAAGCAACAAAATATACCGCTTTTTTGCTTCAGCTATAATAAAAGGTAAGATTTACTCGTTTTGAAAATTTATTCAAAAGATTAAATAGTTTTGCATTCTAGGCTAATTCATTTACACTCGTTAATAAGATGAGGACGAGAGAGGGAAAAAAAGAGTGAATGATGATGGTTCTTTTTAAATTTGTGGTTGTCGTGCATTTGTTTTTGAACAGTGTATTTATTGTGCAGAGTTTTACAAAATGTGCATTTTTATTATTCCTTAATTTTCATAATATTCAAGTTGGGTTGAGTGTATCAGGATCACTCAAACATGAGTTGATAGAGAGAGCAGGACATTTCGAGATATTTTAGTGCACTCCCCTCTCAAATGCATGTAGACTTTGGTAGCCCGTGTGTGCTTGGAGCAAGCGGGAAAATCAAGTTGAACCTTGTTCCATGCACCCAAACAAAAATCCTTTTTCATTTTCCTCTTTTGCTCGATACATCTGCTGATGCTGAGGTGATGTGGGTTTGCTACTGCTGTGTATTTTTCTGATATGTGCTATGAGCTGAGAAAACAATGTATATCTGTGAGAATATAGCTAAAAGTCGGCGCGGCTATAAAAGTATGAAAATATGCTTGAAACGTGTGCATTGCATTATATGTCCGTTTGTGTCACAGACAACAGAGACCACACACAGATGTGTGTGGAAAATAGGATATCCATGAAAATCAAGGACAACAATAGTGAAGCGAGAGAGAAAAGAGGAATTTGACATTTTACATAGTTTGTCTCGTTCACTCATTCGTTATGGTTCGGTTGGCATTCATTCATTCTCTGCCAAGAGACAAATCTCAAGAATTTGTTGTTTATTGACTGGATGTGATCATGGTACATGTGGAGATGTCACTAGAGTAGAGTGGAATGAGGTTTAATGAGGATTTAATCGTTTTGCCATTTTCGGATTAGTGTTTGTCAAATTAGAAACTAATATTTTAATCTGCTTGAGCGAGAGCCAAAGCCAACAGAAAAGGATTTATTTAGATTTTTTATGCTATTGTTTTGGATTGGATTGTAATTACGGGAGATAATTGGAAATAAGAGGAGGATGAGCTGGATGAGGCTTTCTAATAATTTTGACCTTCTCTTGTCATTAGAAAACTATTTTTAGTTGAAAGACGAGGTCATAAGGGGACGACAGAAACTTGATACTTGTCATTGTAGATTTTTTGTCAATTTGTCACTTTATTGCCAAGAGTTTTCAGTCAGGTTTACATCCGGGTTCTTGTTAACTGAAAAATTGTCAACTTTTATTTAACAACTCTTCGAATTTTAGCGATAATTGTAGTAAAAAGAAATTCCAACATAGCCGGTATTCCGTTGTTTAAAAATTTGAAGTTGATGATCGTAAAATTTATTGATATTTGTAAAATGAGAGCTGTACGGTAATCGTAAACCGTAAATCGCCTCCCAAAAAGGGTTAAAAGTCAGATCTTGGTATGAAAGATTAATGATAACTGATTTTCTTCTCGTTAAGGAAATTAGTACTTTTGCATCAGACCAATTTTTCAGGACCTGTGTCTGATAATCCTGCGTATTTGGTAAAAATCCAATTTGATAGGCGACTGTGCGCTGCGCGCATCATAAAACCAGAGGAAATCGAATACAGTAAATTCTCGGATCCATGATGTCCAATTGTCTCGACAGGCAATTAACACACAAGCATTGAAATTATCTTAAAAGGAAAGAAAACTTTTTCATTTTCATCATTACAGCAATTTCAGGAATTGGCATTTGACAATGTAAACTTGTGTAAAATGGCCTAGATTTGCATAATCTGCTGCGTATCCCTATCAAAAGTAAATCTAATTAGAGGAATTGTAGTTAAGATGACTTCTTTTTACTTTACTTGCCTTATAGCAAAGGTATGTGTATTTTATCAGTATTCAATTGAAAGTACTTAATAGGTCAATTATTTTCCGAACCAAGCATAGTGATGGAAGCCAAGCCGAAGTCATTTACATATTACAATCAAACTTTTCACTATATCGCCTTTTGTGTTTTGTTTAGATTTTGGAGTGATTTGACAACATAATAGAGTTGTCGTTTGCGATGAATAGAGTTCACGATTCAAATACTTGTAGTAGCTTCTTTTAGGAGACTTGATTGTTATCGTGATTATGATCACTGTGTATGAATTCTGGTGTTTTACAACGTACTGTGGTGGTGTGCGTGTAGTTCAAATGATTTGTAAAAACTTTTCGGTATATGATTCAATGCATCTTTTTTCCAGCTTACTTGATGCGTTGTGTCTGTTTTAAAAGGATACAAAAGTAAGGTCGGATGCTATGGTCGTTGAATCTTCGTAGATAGCACGTCAGTCATACTTATCATATCAATCAAATGATCAAATCGCCGCCATATGACGTATATTGCAGAGTTTGTATAAAAGTGCACAACAATGTACCACTTTAATTTGTGCCAATGGTGCTAGTGCCAGATGTGCACTACAAAAAAGGGGTGTTTTTCCACTCTTTCATGGTTGGAAAAGAAACGAATCTGTCAAAAGTACAACAACCTAATATCTTCTTAGGTGCGTACATGTATCCCTCACTGTAAGAACTCAACAATGAGGAAACTATTAATGTCCCTAAGTTTTCTCCGTACATGGACATAGTCCTCAAATGGGCATTCTGTACACACTAGTGAGATTTAGTAAATTGATTTCTTTAAATGTTGCGACTGTTTCTGAATGAGTCACTGTGGACAGCGACCAGCATGTCACCCTTAATGCTCCCAGATTTTTGGATCTTTAGAGGATTTAAAGTGGAGGGCTACTTCAAATTAAGATAGACTCGAAATAAACGCTTGAGACATGATTTTTATTGTTAGTATGCTGAAACTTGCAATGAGATTGAGACACAGACAAATGAAATTTATTATTATTTTAATTATATCAGTCTAAAAAATTTCGCTTAATTCTCCAGTTGAAAGTTTTTCATTGTTTATTTTAAAACCTAATTATCATCCTTATTTATAGCCAGTCACAGTCGAACTAGTTCCTTCACCTCAAATCCATTCATAATGCCATTCATAAATCACGTGCTCATACAATTCATTAAATAGCTTCTATTCACTCAGAATTAGTACAAGATAAGGTAAAGAATAAGGCGGCTTATGTTTGTTCTTGGTAGAACTCTTTCAGAAAACGTTTCTATCAGGATAGTTTTTTGGTTCTGTTAATTAACTAAAGAACATCACTACAGAGCACCTCTAACTCAGAATGTTCCGCACTACTGGTTCTGTTCAACGATTACAGGCTCATTTGCCAGAAAGAATTGAATTTGTGGAAAAGAAGAGAAGAATAAAACAGCGTGGGCGAACAGGTCGCCGAGATGATCATTATTACAACTTTGTACATAATGATCAAGACCAATAACATGTTCTGCAAGTTGTCTCACCGTCCTCAGTCGACCATGAATCCTGTGAAATATATATATTATATGTATATCTGTCTTTCCAGAAGAGTACGATCATCATCACTCTGTATTAAAGTTTTTTTCGGATATGGACGACCAGCTAGCTTATACATACGCTGGGACCCAAGTCAAGTGGGATTTTGCTACATATGGATAGTTTCATGGCTTTTCTTCCTTTGATGATGACCATGATGAAGTTTGAGTTGGTGCTCTATATCGTATTGTGTGTGTATTGCGCAGTAATCATACCACTAGAATATCTCTGGGAATCTGAGAAAGATGCCAGTTCAAGTATCACATCACTTGAGGTGGCATACCTCACTCACTCCTTTTTTCACGATCTTGTCTTGTTTTTAGATAAATTTGCTGGTTTCGAATGAAATCCAGCTACAGAGCGCGACATGGGATCTGTTGGGAGTTGCAATTTAATATGAACACGAAAGAATGAAACATTAAACTCAGCACTTTTTTTCATCCTGCACATGCACATCTTGATGACTCTCTTGTTTTGTTAAACAATGCCAACTATTTCTATGGAATGCGAGCCTTATTAGTACATTATGATTGTATATAGGCATAGTGTTCTTTTCTAAAATGCCACAAATCCACTTGTATTTTAAGTATTTCAAAGAGATTTGAATATAAGCATATGAGCCGTCATGCGTTAGCTAGGTGACATACAGGAACGGACATTTGCAAACCGCTGACCAGAGAACAGGTCGTTTGGTTTATGTCACCGATGGTGTGAACGGACAATAAACAGAGAATCTGGATTCAATATGAAAGTGAAAACTTTATTGGGAAATGGGTGCGGAGGATAGAAAAAAAAATGACGGCTTTAATTTCATGTTCGTCCTTTAGGACAACTGTTAGCAGAAGGAAAAAGTGCGAGTTAGCTCACTCTCGAATGACGAGTGACTACAAGTTGGCTTCATTATATTGAGTGGGGTGTATTTTGAACGTCAAGCTTCAAGCTTGGACTAACAACAGCTTTTATGTTGAGTAAATAGATAGATAGGTAGACAAGCTGAGTGCTCAAATAACAATGATACGTCTACTTTGCTGGTTTGTGTGTGTGTGTGGTTGGGAGTGTGTTAGAATTATCTGAAAATTTGAAGGTATTATTTGCAAGTATTATATTACTTACATGGATGACAAGCGAAAGCCCTTGTTGGATTGTATGTTTTGGAGAGAACATTGATGTCAAATAATGTTTGATGACCGTGGATTAAAACCAGGTGTGTGTTTACACTAACACTTGTGTTAATTCCGACGAGATGCAATTAGAAAGGGCAGCGGAAAAAATACATTTTCACATTGGATTACAGTAAAATATGCGTAAATGATTGATATTTCTGTAGAAAACTGCTATGGATGTTATGGATGGAACAGGCGAAGCGATATCCTGTGTCCTCGAACTGGAATAGATTTTAATAATATTTATTTATATGTATACCACCACCGGATTTCGATATAAGTGGATTCCATCCTACAACTTACAGTCATGACTAGGCAGAGGAAAAAGATTCACAGGTTTTTGTGTTTGTCAGGATGTGTCAAGTTTTCCATTTCCTCCACTTGATTCATGGACTTTTTTCCAGGGGACCCATACAAAACTTTTTGTCGTACGAAATAGTATAAGGTGCAGAGATACGAGAAAAATGAGAAAGGGTAGACGTAGACGTACGATCAGTTTAGAGGAGTAGGAGTCGCGCCCCTTACAATGCTAATGGAATCTGGATGCTTTATACGTTTCAAAGTGTATGAATGTCTCTGACAATTTTGTGAATGACTGGATGTAATGCAGCTGAAATTTTCGATTTCCACGAATTTTCCATTGCATTTCACAACCACTATGTGTGCCATTATTTATCTTTTTGAGGGGAACGGAGAGAAAAGAAAAGTTGACTTTTTGTACATAGGTGAATGTATAGGAAAACTTTTCGTTATTTCCACAAGACGTAGATGTGATATATGGTTTACTACGGTAAATCATGGTGTATGGATATAGGGCGGTGATTCCGCTGGAGGAGATGATGTTAGGTGTACAAACATGGAGTTTATCTATTGCCAAAAGTTTGTAATGAGAATGGAAGTTTTTGTTGTTGATTTAATGTGCCTTCCGGCACTTGTCCAGTTGTTTTGGTTTCAGTAAAATGTGTTCGGTTGAGTTGAAAAATGAAGCTCATAATAATAGGGAGGGTAGGTGTGAGAAAAGTTCATATCAAATTAAGCAAAGTGTCTTCCTATAACATTTCATTTTTCCTTGAGAAAACAAAGCTATGAGCTATGTGTAGAGATATAAGTTTAAAAAGAAGAAGAAAATCGTTCATATTATTGCTTAACATTATCCTTGACACTATATAATATGATGAAGTGTTAGTAGGATTAGTTTACAAGGGATAGTGATACTACTCAAATGAGGTTTTGTATGTAATAATAGTAAAATAACTGTGGAAATGTTCGCTCAGATTTATTTTTCAAAATAGCAAGAAATTCTCTTAACGGAGAGCATATGTTTTGAGAAAAAGTGTAATTCAAAACTTCTCGTAGACTCTCCATCGTGTGGTTTAGCAAGACAGATTATTATTGCACTTGTGTTTCCCTTCCCTTTTCCGCTTGATTGTAGAATGTGAGCAAAAAGGGTATTGTTAAGGCGTCATCTCTTCTTTCCCGATATCACCCTTGAATGTGAGGATATAGTAATAATAACGCAAAAAAACACTGGGTACACTCCTTTTCAGCGATATAAACGTGCACATAGAAGCAGTAAGCAATAATAATGATAATAGTAATAATAGGAAGAATAGGACAGGACTACTATCACCATCCATAACATTCATCCAGGAAGAGTTTGCGGGGCAACTTTACTTGGTTGAGCTGGCGTTGTTGATGATGCTGGTGATAGGGAAAAGTGTAAGGGGAGTAGTGCCCACAATAGCAGTTACTATCACGATGGTGTAATCCAATGCCTCTCAAGTTAGAAAAGAGGATGTAGGTATGTATTTTGTAAAGAGGAGAAATCAGGAGCACATCGGTGGAACTTGATAAAATCCTGTGAGCATACTTATGTGTAAGGGAAAGTAGTAGAAGTGTGGAGGAATATGGGAGTGGTGTAAATCACCCTAAATCAAACCATCCAGAATATAGATCACTATTAAAAAAGCAGTTTACATGTGTGGTCCGTGGAGCATGGGAGATTCATGAAAAAAATATTGAAATG
>JAHZNA010004585.1:0-32686 GCA_027743935.1 Sinodicranocentrus sp. ZH6 | reverse complement strand
ATACTTTAGTGTTCATATCTTTAGTCCTTAACCTTTGCACAAGCCAAGTTTAATTTAAAAGGCAACACCAAATTACAATTTTCTTCACACCAAAGTTCCATTCAACAAAAGAAACATTTAAGTACAACAGTCACAAAAACACAAGAGAGATTTTCTTCTTAAACTGTGTAAATCCAAATCCAGCCGAGATGAAAAAGAGTTTAAAATCTTTTTTTTTGTTTTTTTTTGATTCTCCTTTGTAATAAGTAAAGTACAAGAGTAATAAAAAGTAGCAACTTAGGAACACGCTTCAAATGAGATGATAATTGTTTCAAGATAATAATATGGTGGGAGCTGTAGTAATAATAATTTGAGCTTGAAGAGTACACATTATTTTAAGGAATATAATGTTTGCTTCGTTATTAATATACACATATATACATACTCATTCATATCACACTACACACAACAGAGAGGACTTCACTCACACGCACGGAGAGAGAGAAAGAGAGAGAAAAATATTTTCGAAAAAAACTAGGTACACATTTGCAGTCTTTCACTTGGAAAAAATGGAGTAGCTTTTGTAGTATGACTCTGGGAAAGTATATTAGATAATATATGTATATTTTTTGTACATATATTTTTTTGAAAAATGTATTTCTCTGATGTTATAAACCAATCGTAAAGAAATGAAGATAAGACTGAAGACATGAGAAAAAGAAGGAACTCAAGGGAAAAATGGAAAGAATGGCTATGATGATCATGATCATGAGCCACTAGAAATGTGAGTCTTGTACATTCAAATCCAAGTTTTGCAAGTACTCTTCTCATCCCGTATAATATAGATGGATTTTTTTTTGAAAAAATCTTTTTACAAATACATTCAACATTAACTACAGTGGGTACACTCTTTGGAGAAATATTACGACAACTGGTGCAACCGACTTTTCATCTGAGGTTAAAAAGTAGAAGGAGCTTATGCACAAAATGAATCTTTAAGTCGAGTGAAGCCAATGCAGAAAAAATATTCACTCACTGATATCCTCCTATATGTACTGGTGTACATGAGCAAGTTGGTACATTTTTGTTCTCAAAGTATAAACGGTCTTAAACGGCTTATCCAACTTGATACGGGACTATCTGAGATGATTTTTACTTTGATTCCTCACAAGCTTCACCTCACACTGCAGTTGGTTGCAATGGAGAAAATTTGCAAAGGGAAAAGATGCACGTCAATATACACATGTACACATTCTATAAGATATAATCATTTGTAAAAGTTACACACTATCAGTCCCTCAATGTACAGAGGAAGTTTTGGAGAGCAGAGGTGAGCATATAGGAAAAAAATAAAAATCTCAAAGTTGTAAACGTTTAGATATATATATATATATATATGCATAAAATATATAAAAAAGTTGAGAGATGAGTTTAAAATGTGTACAAAACTGTTTCCACATTCAAATCCTGTATGAAGTTCTCATCTCATCTTACATTTTACGTTATCTCACTCTCTCGTTCAGTGTGTGAGTGTCATTTACTATTTAATTTTCTTGTTTCTCCCTATCTCTCCGCTCCAAAACGACTATTACAAAGTAACACGGAGCGCATACTAATAGCACATGGAGTGCACTCCATATGCATAAAAATGTAGCCAGATATGTGGAGATAGTGAGACACAAATACAGACGATAGGTGTATACATGCAGTCATGCATTTTCTCCACTATGACAAGACCCCCATTTTTTCACAACTTACACTCTCTCTCTCTCTCTCCTTTATACTTTAGTCACTTTGTATACTAGAGATTCACTTGAGGCAGTTACGAGAGACCGGGATAATAAGATAATCTGAAATGTGTCCTACAGCTGCAAATGTGAATGTAATGTGCATGTAGCCAATATAGATTTGCATGTAATGGGCACAATCTCACTTGCTCTAATATGTTAAAAAATAGTGTCTTGTCTCTTTTGGAGTATTCCACTGTCTGCTTGAGTGGTAGAGGATGAGGATATAGGTATAGACTTTTTCCAACTTGGAGCCATTATCGTCATCATCGGGTTTGCATGTATGTATAATACATGTTACATATTATCATATCATTATTTCTCTCTTTTTTACCAGACAACACAACATTTTCAGATATATTTACGTATTTTTATATATGTGTATATGTGTACATGAGCACGAATGTGCGTTAAATAACAGAAATGCAACACTTTTTTCGCGTCTGCCTCTATGCATCAGTAATACACTCGGGAAAAGTGAGTATGTGCAGTTGGAAATGTATGCCAGAATGGGGAAGCGATGCTGGGGGTAGAGCACTGGTGACAATAATGATATTGCAGTTGTCAGAGTTGTAATTACAATATTACTATTATTATTATTACTTCTAAGAATTCCAGCACTCATTGTGTCCTCGACGTTGTCGCGTAACCACAAATGACCGACCGACGTGGTCGCTTGGTTGGGTTGGAAAAGAGTAATAAAAAGAGATATATATACATATATTATTCTCAATGGGTGAGCCTATGGATCCATATGTATGCCTGGTGTGGTGTGATGTGATGATGATCCGAGAAGTAAAATGGGAATAATGCAATGACATTAAAGGTCGAGTCGCCGCGACGCGAGTTCTCCTCTGTTGTTTTTTAAAGAGAGAAAATAACAGAAAGAGGAAACATGGTCTTGGAAAGAATGTGCTTACATTTTTATACATTTTCTCAACTTGCGTTTCCTCCAAGTCTAGTCAACCAGTCTGTTGAAAGGTTTGTGGTGTTTGTGGAAAGTTTAATTAAAGGATATTAGCGTGGTGGAAATGGTACAATACATTTGCGTGCTTAGAAAACTGTTTTCATTATAATTTGCATTTTTTGGCCAGCTCGACCTTTCAGTGGAGTGCAAGCTTTAAAGTTATGATGCACCGTTCTGATGGACTGAAATAGCTTGAATGAAAAATGCATGGGCAGGATAGCGAAGGATTTTTTGATATTTAAATATTCCTAGAACAAGTCGAATGCAAAGGACGGGAGGTGATTGGAATTGACATTTTATGCATCTGCTCAAGTTCATCGCTCTCCTAATTGATTTGTTTTTGTGGCCTTTAATGCTTTTAAATCTTCTTAGAACTGCATCAAACAGATTCTGCTGAGGTCGGGTGGTTGATTAGAAACATGATGTGGTGAAAGTGGAATAGTGAATGGTGAGCATTTTCATGTGACGTGGTGAAAGTAGGGAAATGCATTTTATGTATGACAAAATTCAGAAAGTTCAAATAATGTTAAAGAAAGTTTAACGAAAGCTTGAGTGTTAAAATAAATTATATCCTCTACTAAGCCAGAAACGTCTATTAAAAAAGATTTTTAGGATCTATATTGGAAATGAAATTAATAAACGCAATACTAAACTTTATCGACGTTTAGCTATAGCTCTTTTTAACACCTCAACCCTCCCTCTGTAATTTAACAGGTACGAAGAACGCCAGCCAATTTGCATGAAAATAAACGCTAATTGAAGAATCCCACCACTTGGTTTCACTTACAATAATATCATCTTGTATTATTCCCATGTACCTAACACCCCACCAGCACATTTTATTATTCCTTTCTCAAAGTGGTTTTCCAGACATATTCCCCGCCCACCATTGTCCAATCCAGTGTTGTATAATTTAATAAATATAAATACAAGCGATTATGTGCTCATTTCATTTCACTCTGTGAATCCATTACGAATCGTCCCACCCAGACATTATATCCAGAGGTATGTTAACATACTCAAAAATTCATCTTGCATCTTGTCATAATATATGAATTGTCACGTTTCCCAACTCAACATCTTTATATACTATACACATTTATCATATACATGAAGAAGAACACAGGTAGAGGTATAAAATATATACCTTAAAAGATTCATAGACTTTGCACTTGACAAGCCACCAGTAGTCCTTCACCATGCAAGACTCATTGAGAAGAATAAAAAATAGAGATGCAAAGATGGAAACGGCGAGAAGATTGGTGACGACTGGAATGGTGCTATGGTGTGCTATAAAACCTTCATAATTTTTCAACCCGCTCTTCACTGCACTTTCATCCTTGCCTCTTGCCACAACACATCATGTCCTTTCCATCTTAATTTTTTTCTCTTCCCTTTATGCAATAAACATGAGGTGGTTAGCAGCCATAGTATATTACAATTTTTACTACGTTCCTCTTGCGCACTACCCAAAAGAGAAAAAAAGTTGTTATGCAACTGCATCTTGCCACCACCACTATACCCCACACTGGTCATAATTATAATGCATTATCATATACACATCAACTGACTTCACTTGAGGCGATTTTTATGATGGTCGTCGCCACTCGGGAAATGGAATGGATTAGTTGCGTAGTTTGTCTCCACAGAGAAGAAGAAGAGAACAAAATTAGCTAAACCATCCAGATTATATTCCCTGTTGGACGAATGTCCTCTTGCGATCATGATCCGGACAATAATCTTTTATTTTATACAAGGGAAAAGCTTGCCTGTCCATGTTTCAATGAATAATCCATTAGCTGCATATAGACCTCTTTCGTCACTTGTTTTCCACTCCAATTTAACTATTCATGATGGAAAAGCACTAGTCCATCTGGTGATGTCTGCCAAAAATATATTTTCTCTTGGAATAATACCCTCCAGCAAGTAAGTTTTCAGTCCCTATATTTAGAACCCCACCTAGCCTTGTGTTCTCTCTGGATTTAAACACGAACATCATAGTGTATTTGTACAACTTGACGTAATAATATTTTCATGCTGTCTTTTTTCCACCACTTTCTTTTCTCATCCTTGCTCCATATATAATGCAGCTCAAAGGAGAAAAAATGGAATGGTGAGCAAGCACACACCCGGCTCTTTCACTCTCTCCATTATTATTTTACTTAACCTTAAGCCACTAGCCGTGCTTGGTGTGAGTGGGGCTGGCTTGGAGAAAGGAAAATGCATAGAGCTGCTTTAATACCCGGCACGATCATTCTCCTTCCTTTCTCCGCTCCTATGCACCGAAAGGATGTTAAACAGCCTTCAACTTTTAGCACGAGGATTAGTTTTCACATGCATATGAAATGTTTGAAGAGGAGAAAGAAAAGGAAAAAAATACACTAAGCTCATCACGAAGTATTAGAAAGGACACAAAAAAGGACACGACATGAGGGGAAGCACGTTCCCAGAAAATTCATCGTCTTTTCACCAATAATCATATGAAAAGACTCGAAGGGAAAGAGTAATAAAAGCAAGATGCACAAAAAGACTCGTTTCTGTCACAACTCATTCCTTTTTCATCTATTAGCTGAGAAGGCTAAGAAAAAAATGTATAGAGCTGAAGTTCGAAAAGGGATAGCAAAAAACAGAAAAAAATACACTTTTTCTAAGGATAAAAGACATCCTTTGTTTCCTTTTCTCTCCTTTTCTCCCTTCATTAGTTTTATACAAAGCTTTCCAAGTTTAAATTTAACCACCTAAAGGGGAATGTGGGTAAAGGTTTTTATTTTTGTGCACGATTTTCGGCACAATAGTAATATATATATATATAATAGCAGAGCACATATTAATGTCTTGTGTATAAAAACTAATACATTTTCTTTTATCCCTGCATAATGCACTTTTCTTGGAGAGCTCGGCGTTGGCTCGGGATTTATCAGCTCATCGCCCCGAAAAAAGTGTGACTCAAAAATATATATATATTTCCTGCTCTCTTCAGTTATTGACAGGTTTACCGTTTCCCTTGTACACTTTGTGTATTATTTATATCCACATTAAGCCACCACGCTTGTTCTGCATGTATGAATGGTATGTAAAAAGGATATTATAAAGGATTGTTTTCTTCAAGGAGAAAAAAGGTTTTTTCCTTGGCGTTCCCTCACATTTTTTGCCTTCCTATTGGCAAATAAACATTTTTTCGGCTTGCATATATGCAGTTTAGGATTATGCATGCATGAATTGCATATAATTTGAGGAGTAGGAACTACAAAAAATTTTTGCAATAAAATTGCTCCAAAGTCATAATACCACCCTGCTGACATAAAGTATTGGGTAGAAAGAACAAGAACTGCAGAAAAAAACATTTTGTGTAAGCTCCATTGGTTCACAACTTTTTGCCGACGTTTGTTTGCTTACTTTGAGAATAATTTACGATGCATGCATTTTATCACTTTTGGAAGAGGTGATGACGATGCAGAAATAAATTTTACACAAAGTTCAACCTCATCTCATCCCTTCATTTGCCCCTATACAGGAGGATCAACCATGAGGGAAGAATTTATATCAGACAAGTCAGTCTGTCTGGCTCAAGTGGACAAATCCAGAGATCCTATCACAAGGAGAAACCTTGGGAGCCTTGTTTACCATCGAGATTATTGCAGTTTAGTTGAAAAAATATAGTTTTTTTGTCTTGACTTGTCTACTTGTAAAAAATACCTATGTATATATCTACCTGTGGTTGTACTACTGTCTCAAAACCAATTTAGGAATGAGATAACTCACCTCACCACCACCAACGCCAAATACAACTATGAGGATGACGGCTTTAAGTATTTCTGTCTATTCTCTGATAGAGATAACGTTGATGTATGAAATGCATATATGATGCATCACATGACGACCATCATATGTATAATCATACTTGAAAAATCTTCGATAGCTTTGACGATGATGAGAGACGAGACTGTTTTTTACGAGACCATACAAGATTTTCCCGTATACTTTATAGCAACGCTCCTCCTGTGGTTGTAGTAATAAAACAAGATGAATGCTTCAAGTGTGTGCAAACAAAAAAAAGTAACAACTTTTGAGAGAGCCTTCAAATAGAAATATCACGTTGGGATGAGAATATGTGTTTCTCTCCAGTGAAAAACCATGGATGTGACTATATAGAGGTGATGAGAAGAGTGAACATGATTTTAAAATGAAAACTGCATTACCTCAAAGTGTGATAAGATTTACGCCAAAAGCACGAAAAAAAAATACATATAGGTGTAGGTATATATCAGTATAGTTGCCTTGCACGCTATATACACATGTGCACATATATCCATACATCAATGAATGCATATATGGCGAAATAATGTGCAACGTAATGTCTCTGTGAGAGAAAAAATGTGTTAAAAAATCCCTGCTTGAAAATATAAGCCTCAAAAAACTTGTCTGATTTGGCTGGCTAAAAGGAGAACATTAATGTTTTCTCTGTACACATTAAAACAGAGCTAATGTGCAAAAAATATCCCTTGCACAATTGAACAATATGGACGAACATGGTTCTTCGACGTGTAATGCTCTGCTATGTGCATGGTATAAGACGAAATGCACTTTGCACTTGATTTCGCTGTGCAGCTCTCTCTCTCTCTCTTTATATCCTATAAAAGATGCATACGTCAAATGTCCGCGGAATATAGACAGACACCCGTATACATCTTGATACATTCCAGTCGCTTTTTACTCAGTTTAGTGAGTGAGTCTTGAACAAATTGTGATTTCAAATTGAGAACTCGGCCTCTTGCAATTTTTCTCTTTCACTAGAACCCCGCTCCCATCAGACATTGATGCATTGCTAGTGCCAGTTTGAGTCAAGGATATTTGGAATGCATCATCAATATCAGCATCTTCGCCAGATCACATTGAAAGAGATGCATTCCTTTAGTCTCACATGGAGCAAATATGCCAGTTGAGTTGAACTGCCATAATGTTGATGTTTCCAAATTCGAGTTGTACATCCTTCAATGATATTCTGAGATTTTTACTTTTTACAAAAAAGAGAGAAATATGTATAGTTTTCCCATGTTAGAGAAGTCATGAGATGTATGGAGTAATTATGCTTGTGACTTTTACAAAAATGTAATAAAAAATCATACTTTTCATCTCTCCATGTGTGTGAGCTAAACACAGAAGCATTGAGCCCAACCCTTTTTGAAAAGTACTTAAATGCGAAAATCCTTTAGCCCGTCCTCCATGCATGCATGGAATGACGACCACATCATAATATATTTGTCGGCTTCCTTCTTTATCTTCACCTTTTATACCCTTCATTATTTTTAAATGTTATGTTGTTCCTCTCCCCTTAGTATCGTTTAAAATGAGCAGCATATTATCGCTAAAAGAGTAGCCACATTAGAGAAGCTTTGAGCAAAAGCAGGAGGAACAAGAGAAGAAATGTAATAATAATAAAAAATATGCTTTTTTGAGATAGAAAAGAACGCCACATTTTACGAGCATTTAAGAACCCACTTTGTAGGTATATAAAATAATACGTAGACAAGGCGCATATGTGTAAATTATCAAAGTTTATGAGACACATGACGTCGTAGACAGAGAGACTGATAATTTTTGGGAATTAATGTTCATTCACTTTTATATGAAAGAGCAGAGAATAAAATAGTTTTGGTAGGTATGCTCATCGTTTTGTTTCTCCTTTTTTAAAGGATTCTAAACACATAACCTAACTAAAGATATGAAGTTATATACTTTATAATTTTTTAAAAGTTGCTACACATAATAAAGAGTGCAGTTAAAGTTACTCAACGATGTATAATCGTGTGAAGGTCTTGTTCTCTTGAACCAGACCAGTTGAGGATGACGATAAACGAATGCATAATGGTAAGATTACAGACACTTAAAAGCTCACAGAAAATACCAGACGGACACATTCATCATTATCATATCAAGCCAGACACAAGTAGACGGATTGACATAGTAAAAATCTTCACTGTTTTAATGAAAAAAACATATGAGAATGTTTACGATGATGATGATACTCCTCCTGATTATGATTATGATGCCCAGTTAGGATATTACTGGCATTACTTACTTTACTGCTGAGTGAGTTCATTCGGTCTATGCATACATGTATGCATAGGCCGGCAACTATGCAAAACACTCATGGCGTGTTAAACGGGGACGAGCAGAAGAAAAAAAGTCATTTTAAAAGGATGGAAAAACAAGTGCCCTTGAATGACGATGATGATGCATGCATAATAGTGCATTGCATGCAATTCATTTTCCTTGTCGGAGACAAGACGAAAAAAATACTGCAATTTGCTGCAGGGTTGATCTAGGTTAGGTACCTCTCACTTCTCCCCTCTCATTTTCTACTAGACAGACATGCAAACTGGAAATTGAAGGGGAATGTCTGATGTAAAAGTGGCGAGGTGCAGTCGTCAATTTTCTATTTACTTCTCTCCTCGTAAATAATAGCTAGCAGAAAGAGAGAGAGAGAGATGATGATGATGATGATTTTCAGGTGGAAATATCAAAACAAGTTAGAAAAAGATACCTAATGAATTCAGACCAAGACATTTCCAGACAGAGTAGGAAAAAAGTCACTGGCCTGGTCGGAGAACTCGATCGATTGCACAACAAAATGTATAATGCGTTGGATGATTCCAAGTACTTTAGTTATTCTTGTATCATCGGCAGACAGTCAATTCATAAAGGTTTCTCTTGAATCGAGACAGAGATAAAGTGTAAATCTTTTATGTAACAGTAATTAGCATCCGAGTTTCAACACAACTTCATAGACATTGTATTCACTAATGTACTTACGTTTTTTCAGGTAAAATTCAAGTAGACTGGTGTTACAGGAGTAGACTCTTCCATGCAGATTTCCCAAGAGGACATATGTATTTTGATGATGATTGTTCAACTTTTGATATGCAATTAAGTGGTATAAAGTTGTGTATAAAAGGTAGGTTGCTGTACAACTACATTAATTTCACATTCAGTCTAGTAATTTTCCACGCGGAGCACCATACATCCCGGTAGGAAAAAAAGATCAGGCTAGAAATATTGCGATTAGTTTTTTATAGAAAAAACCGTTAGTTTTTTCAGCTTGTTCAGGTAATGTTTTATATAGACATCACGTTTTTGTACAAATACACTTTTTTCTCACATGTATATAAGGATATCATGAATATTGCAAAGATATTCCATGAGATCAGTCACTGTTCACAGAGATGTGGAGAGAGGAAAAATATCCTTAAACTCAGTAATGATTGAGGAGGTTGAATATTATGATATAAAAATAGAAAAAAGTTCCATTTTCCCCTGTTACACAGATTTACAATATCATGTACAATAGTGTGTATATGAGAATGTGATAAATTTCCCATATATACAAAACTAACGCTTTATTGGTCACAGTCAGTCGAACAAGACTAGTCTTCCTCCACAATAGGGACACTGGAGCCTTCCCTCTGGTGTACTTTCCAGTGAGATGAGTACCATCATCGTTTTCGCGAAGGTAGTATGGTTTGAATATTCATAATATAATTTCCTATTTCCTCCTCATCCTCCTCTCGTTTTTTTACAAATGATTGAAGAAAGCTCACTCGCTCACAAATTCAATAGACGGAGAGTCACTTTGTCCAATTACGTTGACGTTTCCTCTCCCCTCAGTTCTTTTCACATTTCCGAGAGTAAAATTGTATTCCCCATTTATACATAAAAATCAAAGTATATTGCTTCTTCTCACTCTCTACAAACCAGACAAATATTCACAGACGACGACAAGAACGAGACAAGTGTGTGAGAGTTTTTATCCTAGTAAAATTGTATTTTCTAATGTGTAGCGTTTAATCGCAATCTAGCATGGGCTCAGAATACCCTCTTGTGTAGCAAGTTGTCTCAAAGTCCTTCTCACTTTTTTGAATGACAAATGTGGAATTCTCAACTGTTTCACTGGTGCAGTGTGCTCCACTCTCGAGATCTACTCCTTGCCATATAGCCCGGCTCATGAAAATACCGGTATATGTATTTTGTGATGGGAGAGTGTGTGGAGCAAGTGTAAAATATGAAAAAGACGGCTTCTCTACTATGTGCTCATTCCCTTGCAAATTAGTTTTGTCTTGATTCTCTCCTCATTTACCTTCTATTTCGCAAGACGAGGCGTACCACAGAGGAAAAATTTGTGAGACGTCTGCAGCAGCACAAAGTACATAACCGGCTGCATATATAGTTGATTTTATTAGAATGCAAAACTATAAAGGGAAAAATTGTGTTACGTCTCGAAAGAGAGGACGTCGAGCAAGAACTCGAACACACTGACTAGCTTTGGCTATGCGATATGATCCTCCTTGTTGTATGGCTTGTAGCAGCCAGGCAAATGGACAGAGGAAGGGAGCAACTGAGAAGAATGACTGAAGCTCAACCAGCATTTTCTTTCTCTTCACTTTTGCAACCGAGCAAGTCTCAGCGACAGAACGTTGAACAGTTCAGCTCAGTTCAACTTTTTATCCCGACTTGAATATATGGATACAATGTTCTCTCCGTGTGTTTAGAATATGTAAGCGGCATGCATCGTGAAGAGAGAACTCCTTTTGCCAATATTATATGCGAAAATTTTTTTCTCTTGCTAAGCAGCAGACAGATAAACATGGATATGGCGAGAAGCGTATGCTATGCTTTTTTATGGATATGCATGGATATCTGAGAGAATATGCATGTGTGCTTGTGTGGAATATGTGGAGAGTGAGGGAACAAGCAAAAGTGAGCTGCTATCTCCCACAGTATGTAAATATCTCTCCTGGTTTTCCACTTTCAGCTTGTGCAATCCAGTGCAATGCAACGAGAGAAGTGCAAGGAGAGTGTGTAGTATGCTCTTCTTATGAAATTCTACAGAGTTTTGTGGAATCGAGTAAAGTAGCAAGGAGAATTTTGCACAGAGGACGACGGTACTAGTTCCATGGATGGATTGCAAGCAAAAAGGAAAACCAAGGTTTTGCACCGACTCTCATTTCATTCGTGAAAGAGAGAAGTGGAGAGAGAGAAGAGAAAAAGATGGATGGATAATGTTAGTTGCGTGGTGGAGCTTTTGCTTGCTTCATCATGATGATGATGATGATGACGATAGCAAGGAGAGAGAAGCAAGTCGAGGAAGAAGGATAGACTCTGACTGACTCTGAGTTGGCAACAAAGCCGTCTGTCTGGCCTGTTTTTGCAGTGTCTGCCTTTGGCATGTAAAATGTCTTGTGGAGAAGAGAATGAGAGTCAAAACTACATGCTTTTCTAACCATATTCTTTTTTCTATGAAACTTTGTCTTTGGCCGGTTTCCTCACAGTGTGAAGGTTTCAAAGGGTTTGAAAGTTTACAGGAAAAAAAATTCCATGCAATACTTGCTCTAGCTTGGATATCATATATTCCATATTTGCTTTACTTGAAGGAAACCAATAGCTGAGCCAATGCAAGGTGCAGAGGGTCTACATCCTTGAAAGTGAAAAGAGAGAGATTTTTAGCCAGAGGAAGGTCTTTTCGCACGCGCAAGCAACCCAGAAAAAAATTATAGAAATGCATCTATGCAAACTTTTTATACATAGAGAGTTATCTATCTATGCTTTATATTTTCCAAAGAGGTGTTTTTCCATAGTTCACAAGAGAAGATTTTTTTTAAAAGAGAAACACGACTCAGCACAAGTAAAGAAAAGCAATATAAAAAGAGCCACAAACCAGGAACAAATGACTACTGTGTATCTCTCTTTTTAGTTTTCGCTTCCACCTTTGTTCAAAAAATGCCGACATGGACATGAGCGAGATGAAAAAAGTGCAAAGGAGGAGTACAATAAGGCTTGTGTTTTTTCTAGCCGTGGTTTGCTTCCAGGAATGTATGCATATTTATGTCCATATTAGAATATAAGCTTTTGTCGGTAAAACAAAAGGAGCACGTATTGCTAGCGCTAACCCAATTTTTCGATAAACGACTTTTTACCCCTTGAAAACCCACTCCGACAGAGGAAGAGCCTTGTTTAGCTTGTGCACACGGTCTTTTTCAATTAAATATCTGTCATGGATTTTCCTCTCGATTGTTCAAGTGGATTGGCGTGATGTGGTGGAGTGTGATGGTTGCAAAGAGGAATTTCAATGGGATGGGGGCAGTGGAAAAATTTGAAAAATTTCGCCAAAGTCTCTCTGTCCAAAGCTTTGAAGGACATTGGACTAGAATGCTTCATATAGGTTTTAATAGGGAGACCAATTAGAGTAATTAAAAATATAGAACCGTCATTGAAACATAATTGATGGAAAGGGAAAGCATTTGCTGCAGAGGTTTGCACTATTCCGTAGTACACTCTCGAGTATCATATTTTTAAAGTGTGTCCTCCAATGAAATCCGCCCACTAAATGAAAGTACAGGGTTGGAGTTGTTTCTCAAGTGCTCTTATAAAACTCTCACTCTTCATATCGAAGCCCTTATGTTTGGTAGCGCTTTGGAAGGTAAATGCGAACTCGACTTTTATATCTGTAAATCTCTCCCAGCTTATTTTAGTGGCCCAGAAAGAGTTATGAATTTTAGGATGAAGGAGGGATTTTCCGCTGGATTCTCCAGAATATTTTCTACCTGGAGATAAGATCACTCCTTTTCTATCTTACCTTTCACATTTACCTTTTAAAAAAAACTCGTCGCTGTCCTCTCCTGCTGATCCGAAGGGAAAATATTAAATATTGTATGACTTTTTTCCCTCTTTCCATAAAGTAGGATGATCTGGGAGGATGTTCCATGTTGCTCCCTCCTGTTGCAATAATGTAGAAGTATGGTGATATCCTAGTGCATATGCAGAATAAGGGAAAAAATGTTTGCTCTTGGCTAAAGAACACAATGCTCATGTATACAGTTAAGTAAGCGTTTTGCAGAGGCTCAGCTTTCTTATCATTATCTGCTAAAAAGCTATTGTAATATAGTAACTTGTAATATGTCTATGATGAGGGCATAGATGGTAGAACATTTATGCCATGATATGATATCGCTGTCAACATCCTGGATATATTTTGTCTTTTTCTACTCAGTTTCACAAGTCGCTTCAAGAAGCACTATGTTTAATGCATTATATTGCAAATTCCTCTTTCACTTGTCATTTCTCAACAACTTTTTACTTTGTTACTTTGCCGTAGTCCTTGTCAAAATGACGGGAAGAATGGAGACTTTCAAGTTTGGGCGTTCACTTTGTGCTTGTTGCGAAATGTCGTGTTAGCTATTATTCGTCCACTTTAGAATTTTTTATTGGGATATGAAGTCATGGAAGGAAAGGCAGAGTTAAATTCAATCTGGAGTTCTTTTGTTCAATACCCGCGATATGAAATCCACCCGACTGTGTAAGAGATGAAGTTGAAAAGAGAAAATTGGAATATTGCTTTTCATACTTTCTAAAGGTAATTGAGCATGGGAGTTGAATAAAGTAAAGTTCGTGGAAAAAATTGAGTTTACATGTTATTTCATTTTTGTGCTCAATTTTTAAGATTGGACATGTCGTTGTACAATTTAGTTACGTGATTGGAAGATGGATTTTGCGAATAGGCAATATCAATAAAAGTTGAAGGGATTTTTCATATTTAATTCCAGAAAGCTATTCTTTGTCAATTTAAAGTTGATAAAAAACTGTTTGGCAAAACAATCATGAATATAAAGCATTTTGAAGCATAGAATCAACTCAAAATTTTATACACGTATACACATCAATGTTTTAGATAAGTCATTGTAGATAAGTTGAAAAAAAATAATGATGAAGGAATAATAAATATGAAACTGTTAGATGCATAATAATCTTTTATTACTAGTTTCATCCCACCAGTCGTTCCACTAAAATCCCGTACTTGACCTATTTGATTAAAATCAAGCCACCAATAAAGAAACATATGAACTCGTAAAGAAATTCTCATTATCTCTCTCCCGTCTACCGCACTTCCGACTAAACTTCCGTCTCTCTCGATGATTGCGATTTCAACAACTTTGACCAACGTATAGACGTATGGAGGTTACCTATGCAAACTTTTTTCAGAGGTTGTAGGGAGATATTAAGTCAGCACGATCCCGTGAAAACATGTTTAAATTCTAAGTCATTATCATCTCAATCAACATCCTCATTGTTTTCATCGCAAAATACAGGGAAACACACTCAAGTTGAGGAGGAGTGAAAACTAAAGGAAAGAATTTCTCCTTTTCTAACAAAACTAATCCTAAAGTTGCAGTTTGCAAAGTTACTCACTCATCCATCCCCACACACCCTAGATTGGATAATGGGCTCATTTCACGTACATCAACTACCCAATTGATGTAACATTCTTTTGAGAAAAGTTACACGTCCACATTTGTTGTTTTGCTTGAAGCGAAAAATGGATGAACTCTTTTCCTGTTATTTTATACCCACCATCATAATCCCCAACAAAAGAGCAATCATTATGTATTATAATGTGTTTTTTTTCAAGTGGCTCAACCAAAGCAGAAGAATCCGATATTTTGTTGTCTAGGATTATACAAGTATGTACGGTACTACCCCAATGCCATTCAGGTTGAGAGGGTTTATATTACTATTATCTTTCGTTGCGTCTTCTCATCTCGTCCACAAAATCTTCCTTTTTTGTTACACAAGGAATGAGCAGAAAATCACGATTTTCTTCAAGGGTTCGTCCCATCCTTACGGTTTCAATTTTTTATCTATGAAATCATACGTAATTATGTTGGCCATATGTCTTCAACATTTTTCCCTTCTTCACGACTATAAAAATGTTTTGATGGTGAAGGTTCAACCTCGGCTGACTTAGCGTAGGTCAGGCAAAAAGGAAGTTTTTACATTTGAGACGAGAATAAAAAAAACATCAAGACAGCACGTAGCCAACCGTGATAAGATAATGTGGGCTTTTTTATATAAAAAAAAATACATTATCTTCATTCTATTTAACATTGTATGCACTTAGCCACCTAAAAGGGGTACATAAATACGTCTCAATTCTGTAATTAGAATTTAGAGCTTTGTAAAACAGCCTCGATTGAAGTCTATTGCGCAGATTGTTTCTTTAGGATTTTTTTTTAATTTCACATTTTGGCACTAGAAAGTTAACACATCTTACTTACCCAGCATCACTTGTGTGTGCAGTGATGCGAAGGAATTGAAGAAATTGGTAAAAAAAAGTATGTAGATATTTTTTTGTGATCGAAGGAAATACAGAAACGACGTAGTTTCAACAAGTATACATTGATATGCACTCAAGACAGCCCAACCCAAAGTGCATCAGTGATAGTGATACGATCTATAGATGAATGCTTCCAATGCATAATGCACACTTATAAACGGAATCAGACAACGGAGCGTCGGAGAGAAGTTAGGATATCATTAATTTTTTATCAGTATTTTCTCCATTCTTACCATTTTTGAAGTACTCACTACCACAAAAAAGTTTATATTTTTAAGGGGAAAATGTAGCTCACGAGAATACAACAAAGATACAGCTTTTTCTGTACCACTTTTCAAAGTTTGTTTTTATTCCATTAGTCTAATGATGGCAGCTCTGGCAGATAAGCCTTTATTAAGAAGGGAAAAAGTTTTTGGGAAACGTACACCTACATATAATTGGAAAAAGGGGAATAACATCTTTTAAAACATGCTGACAGTTCATGCCATAAAATTTTTATTCCAATCTCCTCTCAACTACTTAAGTAAACTAGGTGGAAAAAGTTGAGTCGTGTTCCTTGTCAAAATTCCAAAAAGTTTTCTTTTTTCCTATTAGACGCATGAACGCTTTCCCTTTTTTTCTCCAGAGAAATACTAATCAATAGATTCCATTAGGTATAATTTATTCAAGAGAAACATCAAGGAGGGATATGACGAAAAACTAGATTTGCAAATGTGTTTGGGAAATGCACTGAAAAATTTAATTGCAATCCTTTGTCTCCCTATTCCAGAAGCTTCCCGGCTCCATACTTGACAGTCGAGAAAAATCTGTCCATTTACGTAATGAAAATAACGCACAAAGCTATAAATGCATTTTACCTGTACACGTGACAGTCGACAGACAGAAGGGAAAGAAGTATGGTGATATGTTCAAGCCGGAGATATCAATAATAAATTTTCAATTGCCCCAGTATGCAAACGCTGCTAGCTCATACCAGCACAGGTATCGCTATTATCGCTTCCGTATTGTTTTTCACAAATGCATACTTGTCCATACAAACAGTGGGCATATGCTCAAATTTCTTATTCCAACCTTTGGCTGTCCTAAAGAGTGAACTTTCCGGGATAAAATTTGACTAGAGAAAATTAAATGTTAATCATTCTCTACAATATTATAGCATACTTCCCTCAACAAACACGCTTTCCCCGTGGCTGAGCTTATGAATTTTTAAATGTTGTTATGATCCAGCCTCGTGTGTGCATAATAGATTTAAAAATAGCTCCGACTAAACCCATGCAGGAATGAGGATTGCGTTTCAGAAATGACAAGGAAAAGATAAACGATATAGAGAATAAAGGAGAAAACAAATAATTTCTCTTTACCTTTCAGTTGAACACTTTTTCCTACAGTGAATAATGCATTCAGCATGGGAACTCCAGTGGAACAAAGGAATAAACTCGAGGCATGGCTTTTCCTTCAGTCGCCGACTTAAAAAGCGAATGGCCTTTCCTCAAGGTTACCCGGCAGACCTGTAGACAAGAAATGAAAGAGAAGGATAACAGCTATCGTAACAAAAGTGGTGTGTGGTGGTGCACTGGAGAAAGGAGAAAGAGAATTGAGAACATAGAGCAAAGGGAGAAACCGGCTAGGAGCCGGTGTGTTTTGTCGTTCTGACGAAAGCTTACGAAAAAGCCGGAGGAGGAAGGTAGTCTAAAATCCCGAGCCAACCTATAATCTCCGTCTGTCTACACGCTACGAAAATCCCGTATGCTGTAATATTCTCTCTTGTTCTCTCTCTCTCTCTTTCTTTCTCTTGCTGCATATGTGTGTGCAAGTGTGCATATATAAAAACCAATAAAATACAGATAAGCCTACTGCCTGTAAATGCTCCTTTTACGTGGTTAACTAAAAACTCTTGTAGCACTACCTAAATGCACATGCACGCTATATTCGGAATGTTGTAACGGGGTTTCAAAGGTATGCAATATTTATATGTATAGAATTTAGAATGCTTTTATGAACTAGTCGTGCAGACTAAACACTTTTTTGATCATGCATCTCCTCAGCAAAGAGTAGTTTTGCTGAACAAAGTGGAGTAGATGTTTTGGAGCCAGGTAAAGTTAGCAAGAAAATTACGTTTATTGTGTGTGCTGCTTGCCGACTGGCTATAGAAATGCTGAAGTGACAACAAGTTAAATTAGCCTGGGCATATAGTGAACATGATGGGAGAGGAAATGAAGCCAATTATCGACAAGGAAAAGGAAAAAGAGGCAAACAAGCGCGATGCGATGAGCAACATTTAATGAACTCGTAGCACAACTCTGGCTTTTTGCATGGATGAAAGAGCTTTATTTTCGTCTTGAGTTGGAGCGGTGGTGATGAGAGTCACCTTTACAAAAAATCCGGACATGCACTAGTGCATGATTCACGCAGTCAGAGCATGTTGATGTTGGGGAAAAATTACTTCTTTTCAGAGTTAGCTCAGGTTCTGGAGAAAAAAGGAAAACATGGATGACTAGTTTTCAGTCCGGTAGAGAAGAAAAGACATACGAAGAAAAATCTTTGAAATAGAGATCTCTTAGTCTGTGAGATTAATGTTTACTCAGGTAAGCATTGACGAGTTTATTGTGTGGGTTGTATGAGAAAATCACCAATTCTCCGAACAGGCCATTTCATGAATGACCAGCTTCATAGGAAAAGCATGGGTCATGGGATACTGATATTTCATCAGAATATCCACAAGCAATAGTATATTAAGAAGTGTCCAGCCTGTCCAAACGTCTTTACTTTATTTTATTTACTTTAGAAGTAATACCGTAAGGCAGGTGAACGAAATTGACATTTCTCCAGACTTCCTACGCGTAGGAAAGGGTTATGCAAACATTATTTTTTTATTTTTTATTTTTTTAAAACATCTACTGCAAACAAGTCTGGAGTTAAGTTATGTCTGGAGGGAAGAGAACACCCAATTAAAAAGAAATTAAGACTGGAGAAACAAAAGTAGAAAGATCTTACGTAATCAACAACCAATGCGTTGTATTAATCTACATTTTTTACCATGATGCATGACATTGCCCAACTACTAACGAAGCCTCATTAAAATGTCTAGGTATGTATTTGGATAGTGGATACACAGGTTACATAATAGCATAACCTCATGTCACCTATATAGTTACTAGGTCGAGGGGGTGGAAGGAACTAATATAAAACTGGAAAATGAACTCCTTTAGCAAAGAAATTAGAGTTAATGACTATAAATACCATAGTCTAGAATACTTCCCATCAAAACCAAGTCTGGAGGGAGTAAAGCTAAAAAATAAAAATACACCATTCGATAAAAAAACCGGACTAAATTTCCCAACCATTTCCAGACTCCATCCAGACCAGACGTTTATGCAAGTAAAAGATTTCATCAATAGTAATGCAGACATACCCTAGTAAACTTTTTTCTGTTATACGATCCAGTAAAGAAAAATACAAGGAAATGTAGTGTATTTTTTTGTCTTCTCTTCATAAAAATAAAATCTCTGTTTCTCTTCCCCTTTTCTCGATTTACAATGAAATGAGGGAATGTTTATGAATTTTTTTAGTCTGTTTGTCCTCTGTCTATACTCATGTGTATATAAAACGAGTGCGAGAAGTAACTCCGGGAATTGGGAGATACTAAGAAGTTCTACATTTTCTCCGATATTCACAATTTTTAAAAGGGAGAGAGGCGTATTGCAGTCATATCGTATAACATCTCAAAGCTATGTATGTATGTAGAGGAAAAACGCATAAAATGAGACAGACAGAAAGGCAGACAGACCAAGGTCAAATGAAAAGCAACAGTGAGATTGTGGCACACTCATATGCACATGATGATAGGCAAGCCACGAGTATTTAAGACTTTCAAAAAAAATATATATACGGCACGGGTAAGTAGGTATGATCATTAGCAGCAGAAGAGTTTACTTTGGCATAATAAGAAAAACCGAAAAGTTAGGCTGTTGCTTACAAGTTTTTTTTTTTTAAAAAATACATTTATTTATGTTGAGCTATTTAGTCCGCTAATCAATTTGAGACATGAAACGTAGGTAAATAATTCCTGTGAGTATTTCTTTGTATTATTCTTTGTACACAATGCTGAATCGCTCTCAATGCTCTTTTATATTGTTCTTTGTGGAAATATTATTTTGTTTTTGAGAGAATTACAAAAGAGATGTTTGTCTACTAGTATTGTGGTCTGGGTTGTGAACCTTGTCTTTTAGTTTACTATATGGGTGGTCGATTTTTTCAGAAGGGTTTAATGAATTCTAAATTGCAATTATTATTAGGATTGCAGACGACTCGACGACTAGGATGGAAGGTTATTGAGAACAATATTTATAGTATAGATGAAATGTGCTCACAGGATATAACGTTAGGTTAGGTTGGGAGAGGGAAAAAATCTTTAAGGATTTGTATGGGAATATTTTTGAATAAAATTACCAGATTAGTTAGCATTGCAAGAATTGGACTTATTGAAATTAGAGTTTTATATTTATTCCCATCAACCTTTAAACTATTTGAGTTTTGTAAGAGGTTGTGAAAATTCAAGGAAAAATTATGTTTAAAAAATACACATTTGCAATTATAAAATCTCTCCTTCTCAACAAAAAAAACTCTATCTGATGAATATAAATTGCGCAAATTCTATTCTTCACAAGAGAAGATTTTCCAATGAGCTTTAGCATTTCAAACTAAATTATCATTTTTTTCCAAGAAGAAGCAAGTTAAGAAGAGAGAGTGGATGTTACTTCCAAAATAAAGTGTAATGGCCATTAGATTTTATATTCTACCAAGTAGCAAAACCATCTCTGTAGTTTTAATGGGCAAAGTCAAAACTAATGTTGGAAAAGAAGGTGGAACTCACATTTGAACTAAAAAGGAGTACGTGTACAAGTACCAGAAAAAAGAGACTAATAATGTTGAGCATGTTTGTCGCCCTCATACATGATGGCACTTGTATGCATTTGTTAGATTAAGAAGGTAATAAAATTACACAAGGGTTGTATCCATTTACGACGAATCTACACAAGACATAAGGGAAAAACTGAAAGTTTGAATATGCCGTTCCTCATCCTCTAAATAATAATCGTTTTTGTACGTGAGGATTTGTTTTGTCAGATGAAAACTTCAACTATGACTTTATCACTAACGAGCCAAATTTGTCATTTCCTTTTGGTTATCAATTTCCCGAGAATAGGTTGACTTGCCTATATAATTGAATGTTACAAAGTAATTGAATGTCAAACTCGTTTTTCAATACCTTTGATCCCAATAGCTTGGCAATTCGAAACAGATATTAGTTACATTTTTGCCACCCATGATGACGCAATGGAAAATTACCATAAATACCTAAGCAATATTGGAAATGTCAAGATATTTTAATTCTCACTTTTCTCTCAATAAATGCCAACGTCATGTCTGAAATCAAAATAATAATTGTAGCTTCCCCCCTAAATCCCAAATTCTGTTGAATATCATCGACCAAAAAATGCCGAGATTGTCAGATAAGTCACGCCTATCCCCGTAAGCCCAACGTCAGGATTGGATTTCACCTGGAGAAATAATAATGAAAAAAAATCCCTCCTCTTTCTCCACCATACAGTAACTAGAATTACCTTGGAGGCTGTCTATCTTAATAATTATCATGGTATGAGATGCTTTGGAGGAAATGCAAAAACACCCTTCGTGATACATCATCTTTACAATGAGGCTTTGTTGAGTAATCACGGAGATTGTACAAAGGCGTCTTTTCTCATACCCCGTCACATTCAATCTCCACCTTTCCTCATTTCCTGGTCACTGATCACCCAGCCATGTAACACTCTCTGGAAAGGTAATCCAAGTGTAAAGATATTACTTTTTTGAGAATCATTGTTATCCCCTAAATGAAAGCAAAAGTGGAAAGACGCTTTTGAGTATTTTTTTATTATTATTTCGAGGCAATTCCAGCGAAACCTATTTTAGCTCCACTTTCTTCTTCATCCTTTTCACAGCAGAATTTCTAGCCAATCCTTCAAAAGAAGCTTTCTTATTAGTTTCACATTGAAAGGAAAATAATATGGGGTGAAGAAGAGTTATAACTTTTCCGAAGCGGGCATCATAAATGCTAATAATAAATAAAAGAAGAAGAAGAGTTTTTTTCTTGCTTATCTCTCGAGGTTTTTTTATATTCTCTCCTTCTTTCATCCATATTCAAGCATGAATATTCATTATGACGACTTTGAGTGTACATGGCTCTCACACCAAAAGTTATTATACTCCGGAAATAAGACGTCGGCTTCATTTTCCTTTTTTGTCTGGGGCACCCTCTCCACGTCAAGTCTGTCTGCTTTTCTCTCTCGTCTCAGTTATTCTTTTTCCCTTTGATATTCTTCTTCGTCTTTTACAAGAGCAAACACAATGACAGGAAGCCGCACACGGGCGGACGGAGCGCATTTGCATTTGCATTTACACGGCAAGACTTCATACACAGATACATAAAGTGGAGAAGAAAAAAGAGGAGAGAAAAAATATATTAAAGGGAATTTTTTCTTCCATGTTTGCATTATAATGCAAAAACCTAGGCGGGGCAGTCTAAAGTACATTTTAGTGTTTCCTTTTTTTCTCTCTCTCATAATGAGAAAAATGAGCAGCTTAAAGTTGAAGACGTATTTTTGCGCGAGATGAGAAGACATGGTATATTTTTTTGAGGTATTCCTCCCATGTATTTTTTAATCTTTTTTTTCACCGCCGGATATGCACAACACTCAATGTGCATATATATGGGTTTGTTGAGTGGAAGGAGAATAAAATGCAAAAAGAAGTGTGTAATAACGTTTAATTGCGAAATGCATAGACATTGTGCTGGTTTTTAGGAGAGCATCAACCACTTTAGAAAATTACTTTGACAATAATACTTTTCAAAAAAGTTTACCGTAGAGAGGCGACACAGACATGGGGTTGGGTAGTAAAAAAGGAAAAGATGCATAGTATATTAAATGCACAATATTCTTAGCATTCTTGAAAAATTATATTGCATACAAACGGGCAAAGGGTAGCCTCCCTTTTTCCAGATCCAGACTTATTTTATTTCATCCACTTTCTTTTTGGAAGGGTAAAAGTAGAGCGAGTTGAGCGTGTATGTGATGAAATGTCTCAAGAGTGCACATATCCAACCCACATATAAATATGACACTGTACATCTCAAAGAACAAGAAGAAAGACAAAGTATTTCCGTTTGAGAATAAAAGAACATGGGAGGCATACATTTTTTTCTTGGAGTTGAGCAAAATAAGAGCTCAGACTAGAAAATATCTTACAAAAAGGCTGGATTAGTGGGAAAGGGAGAGAATTTTATGTCTACAAAATTGTATCTCTCTCTCTCTCTCTCTCTGACTTTCTCCTTTTTGCAATTCAATGCTGAAAGAGAAAGAGAAGGGGAGGAATGTTTTTAAGGATTTTTTTTCCTTCAAGAGTGGCATTCTCTTTTCTAGTCGCCTCGAGCACGACACAGGAGCAGAAGTGAGTGGATAGATGCAATAAAATAAAGTGAAGTGAGTCTGGAGACTTTGAGACGACAATGATTATGTAAGTATGGATGGCAGAGAATGGAATGTCGGCAAGAGATATTTGACCTGGCCTTGGGATAACGTGGGTTGAAGGGGGATAAAGAAAAAAATGCTACAGTCTTTTTTCTTCATTGCTTTAACCCCATATCGCACCAATGGTGTGTGCTCATGCTGCAAGGAGATTTTTTCTTCTTCTTTGAAGTATCAAAGATTGCGAAATAAAATCACGACACGACAACACCCAAAATGTATGTTTTTCTCTCTTTCCTTTGGCAAAGTAATAAATGCTTTAGATATACATATACCTAAGACCGAAGGCATTTACGGTTGGTTGCTTGGCATGGCCTATTTATTGTATGAGAATAGGTACATATGGTACGACACTCCTTTTATATGTAATGGGTTATAACATAATACAAAATCCAATGACACTTGTTACTCTTATTGAGTTTTCCAAAGGGAATTCCTTCAAGACATTCCTCCTTTTCGTTGTGACTAGAGTCAAAGCTTTGAGAGGAAGGGAGGAGTTGGAATATCTTGAAATGCTTTCTCCACACCATTTTCAATACTCATTTTAGCTTGAGCATTCAACTGTACAGAGGATATAAGACTTTCATGATAATGATAACTATTGTACTATCCTCATAATCAAAATCCTACAGAAGGATTCTCATATCTCTGCACACAAGCTCTGTGTCTGTCTCTGAATTTCTTGATTCTAGCTTCTTCATTGGGAAGTCAAGACGCAGAAAATCAACATTATCATCTTGTAAGCTAAATGTAGTATATTTGAGAGTGAAGAACTCTCCCAGCTTTGCTAGAATATATAAACCTAACAACCCAACATTTTTTTGTATTGACGAACTCCGTATCACTTCACGACAGACGACATTTTGACAATAAACTCAAGGACATTGGAGAGAGGGGAAGATTCTTGGGTTTGCCATGATGATGGTGGATCACGAGAATAATCAGAGTTTCAACACTTATCCTCAGACTCAAGACACAACCAAACAGATGCATATATTTTACACTAGATTGTAATGTCTGTCATGAAAATTTCTCCTTGCATACAAGAAACACCTTGAGTTGTCATTCTCCATTGTGTATAGTTAGCACACATGTGTATTGGGATGAGATTTTTATGCTTTCAGGTTTTTTTCTTCACAATCAGCGTGAACAAGTTGGTGTCGAAGGGAACTTTTGGACAAAGATTGGATAATACACAAGGATTGTATAAATGTTTAAAGGAAATATATCCTATAAATGATGTACATACGTATGTAGCAAAATGGTTGTATGGAGAGATAAGGATAACGGATAAGAGTAGGTGGATAAAAGAAGCCAAGAGGAAAGAGAAACGCTGCAAGATTATTTACGTCGTGTTGCATCGTCCCCAGGGGAATCTAATGCTCTCATATTTTTTTCTTCCCTACATGCTTCATACACCTTTCACCACCAGTGTGATGTCACCTAAAGGGATGTCTATGTATACAAGGATATACAAGACGTGGAAAGGAGAAAAAAGTTTTACTTGAAATGTACAAAGTACAGAGTAATATATATATTTATCCCTTTCACTTTGATATTTACTTGTCTTGTCTTGTCATGACTGGAAAAGGAGAGAAAAATCGAGCTAAAGCATATACCCATTTCTTTTCATTTTTTCTCTCACTGAACACTTCCACTTTTTCCCTGTCTCTCATCCTTTTCACGGGTTGATGATTATGATTATATAAAATGTACACATGTCACTCAACCAAGTATCTCGTGATGATAGGGTATATCTAACATAATTGAAGTATATGCATAACTTTGCAATTTTCCAGTGGCGAGAATCTGAAGAAGAGGGAATAAAGTGAAAGGAGTGCAGTGAACTTTCAAATTAGCAAAGCATGAATTGCAGCGGAAATTACTCGAGTATTTACCACCACCATTATTCCTGTGGCTTTTTCTCTAAAAATGGTGTATTATAAGCTAATGCTTTAGCCATGTGAATTGGATTCAGGATGAAAAAGGAAATTTCAACGAGTTTTCCACTTTCTCTCTCAGATTCCCATTACTATTTTGTGGTTTGTGAGAGAGCGACAACAAAAGAGCAATTCAAATATATGAGAGTGTGTCTCACTGTGAGAGGAAAGGGAAAGGGATTAGATAGGATTGTTATGCAACCTGTCTGACTCCATTCCAGTCTGCCTGTCTTCATTTTAAGTCTAATGCTTTTACTATACCCCGTCCTTTGTTAGAGGTGTAGTTTGTGACAGGGAGAAAAGTAAAGTGGTAGTTTAATGCAATGTCATCAACATAGGGAAAGCTAAGCCTTTCTCGGAAAGAGTTTCTCGTTCCAAACAACCATATATTTTGTGTTTTACTTTACCTCCATGTAATTCCCGAGACAGAACAAACCAGAAACAGACCAAGTCAGTCATCATCATTCTTAGAGGAAATATACCTATGTCGTTATTATCCATTATAACGTTATACCTTAAAAAGTTATGTACTAGAAGGAGAAAACCTTATAAAAGTTTTTTTAAAATACTTTTACCACAACTAGAAAATGAAATTACCAAGTGAAACCAGGTAAATAGGAAGTGCCATATAGTTCCATGAAAAATTCCATATGCGAAGGAGAAAAGTTTTAGAGAAAAAATCTCTCGAGAAGGTGGAAGGGTTGCATGTAAACTTTTCATGCCCTGCATGAATGCTTAAAAAGAGGATTTTCTGACTTTTCCTTCTCCACATTATAAGGCTAAAGCTTATATGCACAGACACATTTATGATTTATAGGTTTAGGAGGTCGGGTGGAAAACAACATTGGAATCATGACAGAAACTCAACAAGTCATGTTTTTTTTCAACCTCACGGCAGACTCGCAGTCTAGGAGTTTATTTTCTCCAAGGGAATTTTCCTTTTTCTGCAAACATATAATCCCTGCCGTGCTTAGAATTGACACGAGTAATGAGCGATTACATGGAAGCGTCCAGAGGAAATTTTGTAGTGGATCGAAAAATAAAATGTCCATTTTTTGCTTCAACATGCATGACATGATGTAATTGAGTTTATATAGCTCCTTCTCTGGATATATTTCCAGGAGAAAATGCAAGACGTGGTAAAAAGATGGTTAAAATGGGGAAAAGTGCAACGAGCTTATTACATGCGATAAAACAATTGGACGTGGAGAACATTGAATGTAAAACAAGGTAATATTGTTTTTCTCCTTTGATATCAGAAATAGATCTGGAAAATGGGAATAGTTCCCAGTTGGACTTGACATATTTGTTAGCTGCATACTTACACATATTCCCACAAGTGGAGTAAAAAAAGCCTGAGGATAAACATATATTTTTCCATATGTCGCCCTCTTTTTATACATATATATAAATATGTCCGGAAGGAGAATAAAAGAGAATTTCCCTATCACAAAACAAGCAATTACGAAACACACCTGGGACACAACAGACATCCCATTTATACTTCATTTACTCCATCAACCCAAACCGGCAAGCAACACACGGCACGACACTTGAGTGATGCATTATAGGCGAAAATCTAAGCTCTGCCCGTTAGTTCCATTTCTTTTTGTCTCTGTGAAAGTTATACGTTCTGCTAGCACACTGTCAGCTACACTTTTTTCCAGACGCTGCATAAACAATGGTGGGGAATAATAAAACAAGAGAAAAGTTGATGTAAGCAATTCAAAATCCCCCACTGAGAGCTATACAATCCAGAAGAGGAAAACTTATTGTTCCATGAAAAGTTCCCGTTCGTGTGTATGCATATATGGGAAACATTATGTTTTATAAACCGGCACCCGGCTGCTTTCTCCTTATATGCTACAATTTGTACATTTTTTTCTTCTATATAACCAAGAGAACACTTACCGTTTTTCAAGTGGAGATGTCGAATGTCGCCCGTCTGTCTGAAGTGGACGTGTAAACAGGAGTAGTATATATCATACGGAGCGGTACTGATTCTAGAAATATTGTTTGCTTCAATAGAATCCTTTTTTTAGAACCATCATTTTGAAGAAAAAATATATACAACTTTCTCCAAGTTTTCCCAAATAGATGATAGGTAATAATATGTACTAGGGGAAAAAAAAGTTTTTTTTTCCTGGTGAAATTATTTGGAGTGATTCCTTTGAAGAAAACTTTTTTCTCTCAATCTACACTTTATACAGTCATCCTCATTTACGGAAGAGACACGGAAAGATGATGATGATGATGACGCGAGAAGGATTCCTCTTGTCAACAAATTCTAGTTATATTCTCCGCCACTCTGAGTCCTCCATTTTTCCAGAGAAAAACTCGGCAGAAGATGATGATGATGTAGAAGTGGGAAATAAGGAGAAGAAAGTGGAAAAGGAAAGTAGCAAGCTTTTTAAGTATTCTCTCACTTAATGCTGTCTATATTGACACAAGTGGGGAAGATGGAATAGAGATAGATATTCACAGCCTGTGACAACGAGCATTGTTGAAGAAGAGAAACATGGGTGAAATGAATGGATGTATATATATAAATTTTGCCCAATTATAAAAATAGTAATACACCAACAGAGTGTTTCGTGAAATTGAAAATTTCCCTTTGATAAAACCCAATCCTCCTTGGAATACTTCACATTTACTCGTAGTGCACAATTCAATAAGTATGAGTTTACTTTCTTTCTCTTTTCCACTTGAGCACGAGACTCCACTCCCGCAAACGTCCTTTCTTTCCTTGTACCGGTTTCTTGTTTCAGCTATAGGGACATATTATAAAAACACTACTTTCACTCATTGAGCGAGTGGCCTAGCCAATGTCGATTCGCTACACAGTTTTCGTCTCATTGACGTTTTGTCGTAGGTATCTAAAGTGGATTTAAGGTCGTTAGCACAAAAAGGAAATGAAATATGAGATGGTGCTCGGTGAATTGGAAAAAAAGGGTTGCTCAAACGGATAATATCTTACTGTGTACATTTCATCACGAGTAAAGCCCTCAATTCAAACCTACCTATCTCACAATGAGAAATGCTAAAGGGGAAAATTCATTCCTTTGTTTTTTTCCACAGCCCATATATTTCCAATCAGACATTAGCTATATTTACTTGTTGAGAGGTGGGGATTTTGGAAAGAATACTTTAACCTGAAGTGGTTCCCTATTATTTCATGTTAGTTGTAGTGAAAATGTTCCATGCAAAAATGGTGCATCCTCTGTAGACATACCTTGTCTGTACTTATCGATATTTGTCTTTGTCCTGATAGGCTGACTGGTCTGGAGAAGGGAAACTTTTCAACCTACCAGTATCCAGCTACGCTGACAAGCCTAGGGATATCGAATTTTCGAGAGTATTTGTATTTCTTGTATTTAATGCACTAGCATTATTATCTTAGCGAGAGGAACCACGACCATTGGTAATACTTTTTACAGTCTGGTATAACCGCTCTTTGGAGTGTCTCCAGTTGAAATAATAAATACTTGATGAGCCGTCAATTATCTATTTTATTTGTATATAATGACGACCTTCTCTATTTGGCTATTGCAAAATATATTTCATCACTAGGTACGCAATGTCTATAGGACATGTGGCGACAAGGGATATCCCGTTGACAAAACTTTCTTTATGTATATTTTCTGTTACGATTTTCTTTTTCTGGGCTACATCCTCCACATGCAAAGTTAGCGTGCTCATTGTCCTGTTTTTGTTTTTGTTTCATAGCCACTAGTATATTTGTGCGGAGCCAGACGGTAATCAATATGTATATATATGAGCTCCATTAATAAGCTCGCCTGGATAATAATAAAGTGTCTCTATTTACGGCTCAAAGAGGAATGCAATATTAAATTATCAAATCAAGACGACGCCGTCCTAATTAATACACGATTTTATCGACTTCCAATACAAGGGGGAGATTGCAGGTCACCTAGCAGGTATAAAAGTGATAGTTTGACATTTTGACAAAGGAAGGAATCTGACATTTTGAGTTTCAAACATGGCCTACATATTACATATTACCTGCAAAAAATGAACATCAAAACTTTTTTTCTAAACATGAATACCATGTAGCTCAACAAATCCTCCTCATTCTAACCTGATTTTACCTGGGAATCTCATTTTTATCACGTATACCTGCATTTGAAAGGTTTACGAACGTGCTCAGACGGAAAAAATTAAATAAAAATCTTTAATCCTATTAATCATTGACTTAGCCAGGCATACATCATCATAACACACATACATGGATGATATCTGTGTTTGTGCATTTCACTCAAAGATGCACATGATATTATATCCTACGCCCATTTCCCATCCTATCATCACTTGTACTTAGCCAGTGTACAAAGATAACGAAGTAGACAACAAGTAAACATATAAAAGGCAGAGAGTGCATTCTATTACGTATTAGAGTACACAGGATGAGCAGAATCAAGTCATTTGGTATTGCAACTTTCTTATGCATATATACCAATATGTGCATTGCACTTGCACAAAAAGGTAAATGACTGCTCTGGTGTGTTTGCTCCTTTTCTCTGTACTTCTCTCTCTTTACTCCATTAAAAATTCAGCAACGTGTATCCTCAAAGCTAATAATCAACTCTTCAGGGGCAGGAGCAACTCCTTCTCGGCTCGATATGCTCCTGGCAAAATTTAGTTGCATTTACATGGAACAAGAAAGAAGAGAAGAAAAATAGCTGGTGGGGAGAAATTTCGTGTTTTACATATGGGCTTCTTTTTCTTTTCTTTAAAAAAACAATTAACTGTAGCGAAAGAGAGTAAACAAGTGGAAAAAGGCAGGGCGGAGTGCACAGCTCTGCACCTGTTTCCATCCTCAACATGCAGTGTTTAATGAGGAATGACGCGCTGCAAACAAAAATATTTTTGTGGCTTGCTCCACTACTCGTCATGATGGGAAGAGGAGAAGGTTGGAAAAACTAGTACAACAATTTATACTATATATCATCATCATCATCATTACAACATATCACCCATTCAGTTTTCAGACAAGGATCCCTCGTTTTCTACACTAAAAAACGGAAAGGATTACAGAGATGGAGTGTTATGGCAAATCTTTTTCCCAACAGGAGATGACGGTGATGAAGAATACAGTAATACTTGGAGGATGAATAGGTGGATAATTTGAGCTAATGTAGATAGGATCATGAGTCACTCATTTTTTCCCTTTTACAAATACCCTGTGTGTATGTGCTTGTGCTATATTACATTACCGTTTTTCTCTGTTATTCCATTAGTGAAGTAATGGGCTGTAAGTCATGCCATGTTTTATTCTCTCACTTGTATACATCTTATTACATATTACCATCTATTCGTCCTTCCTCTCAAAAGGATTTAAGTTCACTGACTTCTCTTGATGAAAAAGTAAAAATAGTTAACAATGGTCGTAATTATAATTACATGCATTCATTGATTTATGTATTTTTGCTGGGTTAGCTTGCATATCACACATCACATTGATGGATGTATATCTCTCACTTGTGGCATTTTGATGTGAGTATAATTATTTGAGAGGAGTTGCATGCACTTTTTTTACACGTTCTGATAAATCCACTCCCCTGATGTAACAAAAAATTGTTTACCTGTATGTTCTACCTTGTGTACAAAACTGATAAGGTGCAATTGCTATTTACTATGTGGGTATTTATTTTTTATACTTTTGCTGGTGCAATTACTGCACGAAAAAAATCGGTCTAGAATAAGTACCGCTTATAATAAGGTAGACGTAGACACATACATTCTCAGATAAATAGTGGATATCATGTGTGTGCCCACTGTCTGCAAAAATATATAAAAACAATAGAGCTCAGAGCGGAAAGTGCATTGGCATCGGTTCTGTCTATAGTATAGAAAGTTGGTCATGTCATCGTAATAATAAAAAGTAAAATATCAAATTTCATAATAACGTATTATGTATTATTTATTAATTTCATGTTGCGAGCTACACACACACACAACACATTCACTCTCTGTACAAACTAACCTCGCTGATTACACGTCTCGAAAAAGCAGACAGACAATCAGACAATGAATATTTATTTGCAACTAGGGAGAAGGGTGATGCGCATTTTGTTGATTTTTTCGGCTAGACGATAGTTTACCTAAAAACGTCCAACTCGAAATATATGATAAAGGGTTATGCATACAAAACATGTAGTCGTAGTGTAATAACACCTTGTCAATAGTATTTTCAATTTGATCACGACAAGTTTCTAAGAGAAGGTAAAATGCCTAAATATCCTTCTGCATTTTAATTGCTGTATTATCTTGGAGCGAGGTGAGTCGCGTTTACTATGAGCTTATGAATGGAATGCACTTGTGATAAAGGAATTGGCCTAATTTTACCTTGAATTAGTGAGAAGTTTTTCTTCAATATCATGTGTTTGTCCTAATTTTGTCAATGGTACTTGTAAGATCTCTTTGGATAAATATTGGTTTCATATTACCATTGTGATGAGCCTTATTGTGTTTTTTCCAGGAACAAGGTAAACTAATATTGTGAATGCAGCGAGAACTTTGAGTAAACGTAAGAGCATAATAAGGTTGATGAAGCCATATTAGTATGTAAAATTGATACACAATGCTTTTCTGATGAAGCAATAATGAAAAGGTGTACCTGGAGATGGATAAAAAGGAAGCTACAAAATTTTCCACTTGCAGCAAAGGTTTAGCATTCATGGAATGGAATAATACCAGATTCTCAGAGCTATTCCCAAAAGCCATTCAAATAGATTGCGAGAGAAAGGGGAATTGGAGCAACATTTGGATCAAAGTTTGATTGGCAAGATTGAGGATTTTTCCTGAAACCTGCTTCAATTCAATCTTCTCCATTCATTCCCATTTTCCTGCCCATGCCATCAGTGTATAATTAGTTCCAAAAAGTTTGCCAACAAAATTATAATCATATGGGTAGTGAACAAATATTTTTCTAGATTTGGGGATGGAATGAACCTCAAGAAATAAATGTATGACCTTTGGCGACGGAAATGATGGCGACGAATATAGTTTAGGATTTAGGATGACATGGTCACACATCTCGCATGCCAGAAGTGTGTATAGTTTAATGCCATCAACAATTAAAGAGAAAAATTCCAAAGCCTTATCGTGAGTAGATGCATTAATGGTGTTGCGTTCTGTGTGTAATATAAAAAGCACCACTCGTGAACAATGATGACTATACCTAACAGTAAATATTTAATTTTTTACTAACCTTGAATTGAAAGTGGAGTAAATGACCTCTT
>JAHZNA010004584.1:0-12180 GCA_027743935.1 Sinodicranocentrus sp. ZH6 | reverse complement strand
GACAATCATACAGTCATAATCATATTCATATTCATTTCACAAGTCTAAACAAAAAAATCACAATCCAGAATCATATTCATAGGCAAATCACTTTCATAATCACAACTCTAAATTGGGCATATGACCACCGCAAAAAGAACACGTCAATCTTATGTAATTTAAACTTTCATATTATTATGCTTGGAATACATGTTGAGAAATAAATTATATTATATCAAATAACCATTCTCTAGTGTTTCTTTTAATTCTAGTTTAATTTCAATACTCAGCGAAATTTTTTGTTGTAAAAGGAGATTTGGTTTTATTCACACCTGCCTACTTTACACACCTGAAATAAAAAATTAAAAAATGATAGTAATGCTTACACTATATAGATCGGTCGGGAACAATAAATTTAACGTGAGTATGGACACTTTCAAAACACATGACAGCGAGCCAGTCGTTGGGCATTTAATTTGCTTGTTACAAATGCTAAACTTTCAGCCAGCATTGAATCTAAAAACTCATTTCGTCTATGAGCTGTTGCTAATTATTGTTAGTATTTCCCAATATTCATTCGTATAGGACATTGGATTGACGTTTAAACAGAATTCTGCATATGCATTTTGCATCATGTAATGCAGTCATTCGTTGCGACTTTAAAAATTGTAAACTTTGAACTTATCAGGATTCAGGATATTGGAGCAATTCATAAGCATACATGCTAAATTGCAAAAAGTATACCTTTCCTTTCCCACATGTCGTTCCCTCAAGAGCTGGATGACTACTCTGAACTGTTACGTACGATGCAGATGTTTGCTTTGCACAAAATAGCAGGTGACACATGTCCTAAAAATCACAGATTTGATACAAATGCATTCATATTTAAAATTTCATAAAAGAAGACATCACCGTAATATTTTACATTATATGGAGATTTTGCAGACGAATATGGTGTACATCCTGTACAAACTGCTCTGCACTGCTCGTTGGCGTTAAACTGCTGTCCAGGTAGCCTAACACTGCTAAACTTAATTGGACTTCCAGCCTTTGACCCTTTCTTTGTGATACATTTGGGGCTCGGATTACCACTGTACCCTTTCGATACAAAGTCTTTCATATTTTTGACCGTGCAAGTGGACCAGTCTGTTTTTCCTCCACCTGTTGTTGGCGACATGATATAAAGATTTGCGTCGCACTTGGCGTTCCTTCCTGCTCCATCGTGGTCCATCCCTAAAGAATGACCGATTTCATGGGCAGTGATAAAAGTTGAACCAAATGTCATCCCTTCAATTACTGAACAGCTGTAGCCATTAATGCACATCGTGCTAAACCAAGCTAATCCAGCTGTGGCATTACTTCCCTTTTCATTTAAGTCATATCCCGTCAACAAAAGAGCGTGATCCCACAAAGCACCATATTGATTTTTTTCTGCTGAATAGGAACAAAAGGATTTTAGATATTTTGTTGCGTGACCCTCGCTTGGATTTAGAGTCGCTGGGTTGCTTGTTTGCACTTCAAGGTGGACTAAGCGAAAAGAAACTTTCTCTGTCATGGATGGCTGCTTGTAAAGGGAATTCATCTGTAATTGAACGGAACAAAATTAAAATATTTCCGAACCTCTGGATAAATGGTGGCGTTTAATTAAATAATAATTTAACCCGCTGACATTGTTAATGACTGTCAACGCGTATTGGTTCATTTTTGTTGTAGTATCCTGCGGAAACAAATTTTTCCATGTACGATACAATTTTTCATCAGTAAATACGGCAATCTCCACGACTCGAATCGATGATGATGATGATCCCGAGGAACTGGTAGCTGCTGAAGCTTTATTTTTGTTGGTTGCTTTCTTAGATTTCTTTCCCATTGATATCATTGCGGGTGGTAAAGAATCACAACCTGATCCCCCACAGTTTGAATCTGTATCAAAAGCTGTTTGCAAGTCACCGATTTCATTTTCAGATTGTAGGTTATCCGTTTCTGGAGCTTCGTTTTCGAGTAAATCCAAGTTCGCAGAGGTTTTCTCCCAAGCCTTCTTCAATTCCTCTGGTGGCACCATTAACACTTCTGAAATCCGAAAGAGTACTTATCCGCTTCTTATGATTAAAAAACTCTACTTTCTAAAAGTCTCATATTTAATATTACCATCCACATTGTCTCCGTTTTTAGATCCAAATCCAGAGTTAATTTTGTACGCCTTGTGGAAAATCGTGGTTTTTCCTGTTGAACTGCGTTTTATGCGAGCATACTTAGAATCCGGAGAGCTTGTTAATGGTTTTATATAGTATTGCTCATTAGGTAAAAGTATAAGTCCCTCCTATTTCCAAAGTGAGCGGATACAAATTATATGTATGAGATATGACATGTACATAAGAATCATAAGAAGTTTTCAGATCACTAACAAAACCAGATTCGTGATGACAAGAAGACAATGAGACTTGTCCAGATTGAATATGTTGCAAATTTTGATTTGTTGTGTGCTCATGTATTGTTCCTGAATACACACAATCAAGATGTTCCACTTCATGATTTGCTAAGCCCCTGGAGAGTCAATATAATATTAACAAACACAAATGTAATGAGCAATGTAAACATTCTGCATTGTAAGCTTGTCTCCTAAAGTTTAATGACTATTAAAGTACATGCATAAATATTCATATGTATTCTTACAAATGCTGCTGATGGAACAGACCCTGAGATTTACTGATGTGTATTATATACGAAGTTTCATTTGAAGGTAGTTGAAGTTTTGCTATATGATAGCCATTGTCATGTAGTTTTACCGACTTAACAGTAGTTAAAAGCTCTAGCTCAATACTGCTCCAGGGTAGACTTCGTTCTAAAATTGCAATTGTATTACCATGATTTGCAGACTAACAATAGATTTTAAATAGAAATCAGAATGGATTATGACTAATTTGCTATGCATATACCTTGATAAAAGTCTCCATTGCATTCGACCTTAAAAGTCAGTTTAAGTTGGTAAATTAATCACATAAGAAACATTATGTTTATAACATACATATGTGTGCCTAATTAATAATTATTTATGTGGTACTTACCATCAGTGCTATAATGGCATGTAACAGCACGAGCCAAATGAGTGCAGAACTTTTGACAATATCACATGGACATGGTCTTACTGGCATTGTTTTGAAGGTACATTTGAAGGTGAAAAATATTCTATCAATTTAAAAATTACTGGTCTAGCTGCAACCGAGAATTTTTTATTATTATTATAGAAAATTATGATACAAAACAAGTAGTTGTACACCTCCGGCAGACGATAATTCAAATTAATCATACGCTGTCTGGAAAACTCAAACTTTGATTCTCGTACTTTTGATAGCATGTTTGGGTAAAAATCATGGCGTTCAATATAAAAAGCTTTCTTTCTAAAAGATCGCAAAAATATTTAACTTCCGTCATAGCTCAATTACCTTTACGCTGTCCTGTCGCCTGTCATGCAAGTCATTGTCTCTTTTTCATGATTGAAAGCATTTTCAAAGCAAACAGGCATAAATGATTGTAAATACACGATTTGACGTGCGCATAATGGTGCAGGTTTCAGGTATAAATGGGACACGCTTCGAATCTAATGCACGAAAATGATTTAAAATTCAATCCAAGTTATCCTTTTTTGTAGGCAAAAATAAATCATTCCAATTTTCAATCACACACAAGTTCTGGTTTTCCTTTTTCCAAATCTATAATATCTTTATATCATAATGTCATGTTTTTACAAATGATATAAAATACGTGAATGCAATATGCAGATGCACTATTTCAAATATATTTCAACACCTCCAAATAAAGCTATTGATTGTAATTGTAGGGAAACCTGAAAAGATAAAATAGGTTTGATACTATCATTGTGTTGTAAGTTTGTTTTACGTAAATAGCAAATCATTTTTCTAAAATAGATAGATGTAAATGTAAACTCGCTAAGTGACTTCAACGTTAATGCTTCTAACAGTTCTAACATGAATTAAATATTAGTAAGAGCTAGATGATACTTTTAAGGATCTATAGCGTAGCTCTTCTGGAACTGCAAGGAACTTCGCCAATCTGTTCTGCATGTTGTTGCTCAAGGGCCTATACCGTTTATTTTTTCTCAATCAATACATAGGGTCTAAATCTCGACACCTATTTCTTTTGAGGGAAATCTGTGGAACCGTAGCATTCACTTTCAGACAATTATAACTTTAACGGTTTAGAATTACATCATATAACGTCAAACGTGTAATATGCATTCGAAATCAGATAATTAGTTTATCGAAATGAATCAACTTTTAGCTGTTAAAACAGTCAAAATATAGTTTATAAAAATATAATATAGATTTATGATGATATTAGGTAGTAATTTGTACGACTAGTTATAAAAAATAAAAGCCCATTGTCCTTTATTTCAAAATCACAGCAAGAAATTTATAATTAATTTCGAGTTTTATCATCTTTTAACGCAAAATAATTTTTTTTTTTTCTCTTATCCCGATTCAATTATTGGCATTTTCCATTTCGACATTTTTTCTGAAAAAATTCCAAGTATTTTATTTTATTTCTTGCTACAAATTGATTTAGTCATTAGTGTTTTTATCAAATATCAATTTTATCCTTTTATACCTTTCCTCCTCCACATTTAGTGCCTTCCAAAGCAGGATGTACCCCCACAATTCCTGGTGGCCCTTGACAGTGCAGCATCCAACAAATTTTCTGAAATCATATGGTTCATATTTTATGGTATCACTTATCAACACCGCTACAATCTGAAAATCATCACTAATTAATTAATCTACTTTGTAACGTACGTTATAAGGATGTACGGTCGAGGTATAGGGTTTGCAACCCACACAAGCTGTCTGACACTGTCTTGTAGTGTTAAACTTCTGACCTGGAAATGACCCTGTTTGATACTTTATCTTAGATCGCTTAGAACCACGTTTGGTTAAGCATTTTGGAACGCTGGATGGATCTTTGACTTTTGGACGTGGATTTCCAGTACTTAAAAAGTTTTTTAGATTCTGATTCGAGCAAGGTGACCAGTTTATCTGACCCTTATCTACATTTAAATAAAAACTTATATAATGACCTCTCACAAGACAAATAAAAAATGTATTTTAATACTCAAGATACCTGCCATAGCTGCCATGATAAATTTTGAGGCATCACAATTTTTGTTTATTCCATCTCCATCATGCTCCATACCAAGAGAATGGCCCAACTCATGAGCCGCAGTAAAAGCTGTTTCAAAACCTCTAGTGAATTCAATCAAGGAACAACTCCAGTAGCGTAAACACATAGCTGAAGTAAATGCGATACCTAATTTCAAGGCATTAAATCATATTATGATGTTATTACAAGTGTCCTTGAATTTATTGTTAATTTTATATGGAGAAAACATACCTATTTCTCCAGGATTTCCATAAGGGTCTACTAAATTTAAACCAGTAAACATCATTGCATGATCCCATACGGCTCCCTTTTTATCTTTTTTTCCCGCAAACTTGCAAAATGACTCCACGTACGCATCCCCAATCGCGGACACTTTCAAACCTTTTGGAGTTGTTTTTTGAAGGCCCACGTGTACTAGACGGATGGACATCTTATTGTTAATTGATGGTTGATGGTACATATAATTCATCTATGATAAGAGTAAGCCACTGCGTTTAAACTTAATTAAGGCTGCTAAAAGTCACACAATGTTTTATAAATATACTTAAGTTCCTACATTATTGACCAACGTCAAAATATATTGGTTGATTCGCTTCTCAGTGTCAGTTGGATACTTGGCAAGCCACTTCCTGTAAAAGGATTCATCAGTAAAAACTGCCAACTCGACAACTCTTGCAACTTTCTTCCCCTTTTTGGTATTTTTGTTCCCAGTAAACATCCCTCGTATAGCATATTCTGCAGCCAGCTCAGCAGAATTGCAATCATCTTCCTCGCAATCAAGATCAACATAGAAATTATGTAGGGAATTCATTGTCACACTGTTGTTATTCTCATCGTCAGTGACAGTTTCAGTTACATCGTCATCATCTTCATCTTCGTCTTCCAGAGTTTCTTGGTCTTTTAGCATTTCTTCTTGAGCTTTTCTCAACTCCTCTGGTGGTACAAATCTAATGTCTAAAGGAAAGTTAATTAAAAGAAAACATTATATGATTCAATGGAAAAAAGGTATACATATAATCAGTACAGGAACAGGGCATACCGTTACGATGTTTTTTAATTGATACTTCGTTAGAGGATATATTGGGAGCGCTAATTCTATGCCTAATTACATGTTTCGAAAACAGACCCCTGTAGTGGTTAATGGATCTTGACACCCGTTGTGGGGTACGGTCAGCTAAATTGAGATGGGGGCTATACGGAAAACTTGAAGAAAAAGGTGTAATGTAGTAATGTCGGTTTTCCAAAGAAATTAATCCTTCCTAAAAGATTTTTGAAATAATACATACCATTTTTTGACAATAAAGTATAAAACCATAAGTGACAGAGTGCCAATCAGATAAACTTACAAAACTGTGATCATGATGGCACGAGGATAAAGATGCCATACCAGCTTTTTTATTGGTCATCGAAGACACAATAGTTCCAGAAAATACGCAATGGAGGTCTATCATGTCTTTTTCATGAATACCCCTAGTATCCCAAAACATTTTTGAACATTATTTTCAGTGAGCACGTCTTCAACTGCGTCTAAAAATAAAGAAGTTTATGACAAATACTTACAAATGCCCATCACTGTACAAGTCATCCGGCTTGCTGAGATGCATTATATAAGATGTCTTATCTAATGACAAGGGTGTGTTAATTTTGATAACATGATACTCATTTTGATGAAGTTTTAGCTGGTTCACATTGCTGAGGAAAACCATATCTATAGTATCTTCTGAGCTTTCCAATAAATTAGTAGCACTTTCGCCATGATTTGGGTATGGCTGAACTGTGACTGTTAGCAAAGTTAATATACCGTAAACAGCATATGTGTTCACAGTCGCACATTTACTGATCATCTTACTGGATATTAAAAATAAACAAACTACATTTAAATGAAGAACATCCTTTAAAAAATTTAAAAAATGGTCGGGAAAAATGTCCTTTTCTGGGAAAAGAAGTTCAGTATATTAAAACATGCATTTTAAATTTTGTTATTCAGTTTGCCAGTTTGCTTCAAACTAAAACTAACCCACACTACTCTTTCTCTAACTCAAAAAACGTCTCTATGATAAACCTTATTCATCAAATTATGATATTACCTACATTATATTTCATACGCAATTGCTTCTTCATAATTTGACCATATATAAAATATTGCACAAGTAAAATATTATTTGCATGCATGCCCAACTGTTACTGAAAAATGCTATTAGACGTGCTTCATCAAATATACACACATTTGCTATCATTATGCATATGAATTGGGTTGAAAGTTTACATAAAAATAACATTGTCAAATATAAAGATTATTAGAGATAGGAATTAGGGATATTTATTGAATATTTTTGTAAGAAAAGTATGACTACCTTTAATCACGACACTCATTGTTCACTACCTCCGTGCGCCATGCAATGCATGTGGGGGGACTAATCGTAATTGACATGTAAGTTGCAGGCATTAGTTACCTATACCCTCCGTCAGTTCCTCACTTCCTCTCCTGTATTCAAAATGATAATGAGATGAGGGCATGTATTATGTATGCATGTTCTGTAAAAAAGAGGAGTTTCACAGACATTCCTCTGTGATTGTAGGACGTCTACTCTAGTTGTTACTTAATGACCTCTAATTAGCAATTTGTTCTTAAACTTGAAAAGAGTTCAAACCCTCAATTAAACAGACCCAATAGACAAATTAGAGGATCTTTGCCAAAAAAAGAGTGGATGAATGAACCTTTAAAAAAAATTAAACTTCCTACGTCAACATCTTATCAACTATTAATAATCTCGCAAAGAAGTAACATAAAAATAGAAATAAGCATATGCCTATTTATATTGGTTGACGCACTGTCTACAGTCTACAGACAAATTCCAATGCCGTCATTGCAACAATTGTAGCATGTTCCATTCCAATATTTTTTTAAAAAAAATTCCTCTATACTTCGCCACTGTCACCGGTCCATTGTTGAAAATATGTTTTCATGTCACGAAATTTATATAAAACTGACAACGAAAGCTTCAACTGAAGCCTGAACAGACATATGTCAGGGGACGAATTAAAATTGGGATGAATGCATCTACGCCCTTGCGTGTTACCAAAATGTCTAATATGCAATTGCATCCTTATCAAGTGTCATAACACCCCGTGGCCGTAGACCTGTTCAACTCAAGCTTCCAAACCGTTACATAAAACTGTATACATTGCCACCTGTCGGAGAAATAGAAATGAATGAAGAAAGGGTTACGCAGGAATCGGTAAAATAATCCTTTGCAGATTGCACAGAAGATTCACAAAAATATCATACATATCCTATGTACAAATCGTGTGTAGGAGAGGCATAATATGTGTACTGTATATCATCCATACAATTTTATAAAATATACCAATACAAAAACCCGGAGATTCTGAGTGAAGTAAAGGACATCATCTGTATTTTGATCATCACATTGTGCAATTCTCCATTTGTAGTAGGATCTGTGAGTCCGTGTACATAAAAATTTCAAAATTCTCTATTGAAACTGCCAGTGCTTGGGATTATTGACGGTAGAATATAATTTCCATTTGGTATAGTAATCTTATTGTGTTATTGTATATATTTTTTTTAATGAAAGAGAAATGAGAATGATTACCTAGTTGTTTTCCCAGTAATTTAAGTTAAATAACAGTCAGTACATTAACGGTTTTGTAATTTTCCTATTCCTGATTTTAGCCCAGCAAAAGTAATTTTGGTATCACTCAAAATAAAACAAACCCGGTGGCAAGATGGCTTTCAGTGCTGCAAGATTAATTGTCCGACAGTCTAAACGTATTCCAGCTCAGGTAGAACATTTTTTTGCTTACAGTCAACAGTTTACCGTCGTGGCGTGTGAAACAATTTTTCAATATTTGCATATTTACATTTATAATGAAACAGGGTAGACAACTTTCTACCAGCAACAGAGCGTTGGCGTCAGCCGGTATCAGTTACAAGAGTTCTTTAATGAATTATCCCCCAACTCGGATATCGCAAATCGACAACGGGATTCGGGTGGCCACAGAGGATACTGGAGCACCAACGGCTACTGTTGGTATTTGGATTGATGCAGGTTCTCGTTATGAAACTGAAATAAACAATGGAGTTGCTCATTTTCTGGAACACATGGCATTTAAGGTATTTATGAATACATGGAAATTATATACTGCATTCGTCATTCGCGTACAGAATCGTAATGAAATTGGGATCACAAGATATAATGGAGTGGGATTAAAATACGGGTATAATTTTCTTGTGTAGGGTACTAACAAGCGTTCACAGCAAGATCTGGAACTGGAAATCGAAAATATGGGTGCTCACCTAAATGCCTACACATCTCGAGAGCAAACTGTGTTTTACGCTAAGTGCTTATCCAAAGATGTCGGGAAATGCTTGGAAATTCTCTCAGATATTCTTACCAATTCCAAGTAAGTCTCGCTCGCAAATGACAAATATTTTAAAAAACTGCTATCTCGAATTGTACTGTGTTCATGTTCAGTCACAATAATATTTATTTTTATTTTTAGATTTGAGGATAGACAAATTGAACGCGAACGTGGAGTGATTCTTAGAGAAATGCAGGAGGTAGAGCAAAACCTGCAGGAAGTAGTATTTGACCATCTTCACGCGACTGCTTATCAAGTACGGCATATCAACATAGTAATTGCTTTATAAATAAACTAATAAAACAAATATAATAAACTGGAAATCTTGTAGGGAACTCCGTTGGGCAGAACCATCTTAGGTCCTACCGAAAATATCAAGTCTATTGGTCGTAGTCATCTTTTGGAATACATCGAGACTCACTACAAGGGACCTCGTATGGTTGTAGCTGGAGCGGGTGGTGTTCCTCATGATCAAATGGTGAAACTAGTCAATGAGCATTTCGGCAAAGTATCGGTGGCATATGACAAGACTAACATCCCAAGTTTTCCTGCACCCTGCCGATTCACTGGTTCTGACCTTCGAGTTCGCGATGATTCCCTGCCTTTGGCTCACGTTGCAATGGCCGTTGAAGGCTGTGGTTGGAAAGACGCGGACAATATTCCGTTGATGGTAGCTAATACCATCATTGGATCATGGGATCGCACTATGGTATGGTTTTGATCGTTTCGATTCAGATTTTACATTCGATTTGAAGGAACGAACGAGTTAATTTTGATATTTTTTGGACCAGGCCGGTGGTAGTTGCAGTGGATCCAATTTGGCTGAAGCTTCAGCAAGGCTCGGTCTTGCTCATGGATTCCAAGCATTTAATACATGTTACAAGGATACTGGACTTTGGGGAGTCTACTTCGTCTGCGATCCATTAACTATTGATGTAATTACGATTGTTATAAAACACGAATATACGAGAAAGACTTGTGGCACCCTCAATACATACCTGACTTGCTTTTTTTAATTGCACTAGGATTAAATACTGAATTCTAAAGCTTGTTCATTTAGTTTATACGATTGTAGACTTCACTTTTAAAGTACTGTTCAAAATGTAGTGTATGATCAACCATGTATGTACTCGAAGTATTTTCAAATCGCATTTAAGTGATGTTTGGGCAATATATACCTCAAATAAACAATGTAAATATTAAAAAAATGTAGTGATTTTTATTCTTTTACATAAACGTAGGAAACTTATTGCAGACTTGGAAATATTTTTATAAAAATTCAAATGCTTACATTAAAGAGAAAAAACACCTGCACGTAAAAGGGCTATTTTTGGAATAAATACATTTCAAATCCGTATCATACCACATTTGGTATTGGTAGCAACGATTTCGTACATTTAATCGTCTTCTAGAAGTAATGATAAGCAATCAGGTTTCAATATTTGATCATCTGAAAGTCTTTTTGGAGTTCCCCACTTGACAAGCGTTGGCACTGAAGTCAGCCGCAGTGATTTGTCCACTCGAAAGGGACAACTCTTATCCTTCCAATAATCTCTCGGTCCAACTTTCACTCTGACAAAACATCCAGTCTCAGGAAGAGATTTTTTTTTGTAGTCTTCCCAAACTTGCTCAACTGTGAATGACAAATGAAGTATAGAATTTTTGAATTTTTAAGTTTCAAAAAAATACCACCCAATAAAATAGTTGATAGCCATTGAAATACAAAACAAAAGGTACGCTTACATACGACGCAGTCTGGACACCAACTTTTACCATCAGGACCTTCGCTACCGGTGAAAAGCAGAAACAAAGGTTTTTTCGACCAATCCTTGTCCAATATTTTGATTTGATTTTGAAAGTTTTCAAATCCTTCAATTGTTTCAGAATCTGTGAATGACATGTTTCCTAATGGTTTAGTAGGAAGTGTATTGCTTTAAGAAAAACTTTTTAATCAGACACGAATATTTTGACTGAATAAGTTTGCTGTGAGTAAAAATTTTCCTGTGAAATTTCTTTTCCGCCTCTTTTTGCCTTCAACTTCACCTCTGCTCTGAGCTACTTCCTTTTTATACGCAGTTGATGAGTGGAGTGTATAAAATATACATAGGGACTAGGGACCAAGCAGAGAGTTGACAACACTACACTTCACTGCTTTTACTTGTTTGTAAAGATAGCTACTGCTGCTGCCAAAGCTTTAAAGTACCAAAAGAAAGCACTTCACATTCACGCTCACAGATTGGATGCTGCTCTGATGACAATGACAATGTGTGCTGATACTAAAGTAATGTTCTCTTGAAAATGTTCAGTGGACTGAACGAAAGCTCGGGATAAAAATAAAAAAGCAACCTATTATAGCCTAAAATGTCTGATTTATAATTACCTATAGTTTAACTTTTTTCATAATTTACTAAATCGTTAGCAACGTCATCAGCCACTGACTATGACAGTTTGTCCTTCAATTTGCCCATTTATCAGTATCAGGCTTTAAGCATAATAATAATAATAATAATAATATTTCTTTATTGCAGACATTTTTCACATACAGGAGTTCGTTTCATAAAAGGATGTGTTGCGTAGTGATGAGTGATTAGTCGATGAGCGAATATTGATGAGTGATTAGCGAAGAGCGTTTCACATGGCACT